>VBSK01000079.1:0-124148 GCA_006112555.1 Tuber indicum | reverse complement strand
CCGGATCAAAGTGGGCTAGGATGGGGCTTGCAATGAACACGCGTTTCAGGCGACTAAAGGCTTCATCGTGCCTTTGGACCCCATTCCCATTTGGTATCCTTCTTCGTTAAGTCAGTTAACGGCTTTGTTATCTTACTAAAGCCCTCTATAAACCGACGGTAGAAGTTTGCAAATCCCAAAAAGCTTTGAAGTCAACAACCTGTCTTTGGTGGAGTCCAAACTTCAATTGACTTCACCTTTTCCGTGGTCATCATAATACCACGATCGGATATCGGACGGTATCCCAAGAATTCTACCTCTCTTTGATGGAATGTAGATTTCTTAATGCTTACACAAAGCCTAGCCTTGCGCAGTCTTTCCATAACTCGCCTAACGAGTGAGACATGTTCCTCGATGGTCTCTGAGTATATTAGGATGTCATCTATATAGGCGATGACTCCTTCGTCTAATAAATCATGAAAGATTTTATTTATCATACTCTGGAAAGTAGATGGGGCGTTACATAGCCCAAACGGCATTACCGTATATTCATACAACCCATAACGACAGCGGAAAGCTGTCTTCCATTCTTCTCCTTCTGCCATTCGGAGGAGATAATAGCCATTCTTCAAGTCCAACTTAGTGAAGACAGTGGCTTTTCCAAGTCTATCACGCAGCTCATTCATCAGTGGTAAAGGATATTTATTCTTCACCGTAATCTTGTTAAGCCCTCGGTAATCAATACATAACCTCAATGACCCATCAGGTTTGGGTACAAAGAGGATTGGGGCTGCGGCAGGGGAACTAGATCTCCGTATCTTTCCCGTTGCCAGCATCTCATTGAGATACTCCCTCAGAATCTTGAGCTCGTTTTCAGACAATGGATATATAGGACCAAAGGGAGGTGCTGTCTCAGGCATTAACTCGATCTTGTGATCATACTCTGAGTGCTCTGGTAACGCATCTATCCTTTGTTGGCTAAATATATCGCCATAGTCCTTATATTCGGGGAGGAGACTTAGGGCAATGTCTTTCCCGTCTTCTCCTGTGAACTGGGCATATCCAAGAAGATATACCTGAGCTTGGTCTTCTGCCAATAGCTCTTCTTCGGTTATAAATTCTAACCGTCTCTGGCCCACAAGGCATCTAGCCTTACACAATACAGACCTCCAAGTGAAGCTGCGTGTTTCCCAGTCTATGTCGGGATTATGTTCATGGAGCCATGACATTGGAAGATAACCATCAATCTTCTTATCGGACATGTCCGCCAGTTCAAATCTCATGTCATTGACATGATCGCCAATACGCATCTTCAGGGTCTTAGTGTAATGAAGCCCTGAGTTAGGAATGTCATTCCCGCTAGCATCCTTTATTGGAGCAGCAACCTTTCTCCGGACACAAGGAACTTGTGTTTCCTTAGCCCATCGTGTGCTAAGCACTGCGCCAGTAGCGCCACTATCCAACAATAACACAGCCTCGGCTGCACTGTCTCTCGCGCCACAACGCCATTCTAGTCTAACTCGAACTCGGATAGACTTTATATGTTTTGGGGGGCCTGAAAGCCGCGCCTTCTTTCTTGAGTTTTCTTTTAGAAGCATGTTTAACGGAGTCTCTTGCCTTTCGACACAAGAGTGGCCACAACGGGTCAAAATGTTAAGGTTTCAAATCACGGTATATCAATAGCTAGGGTGTTTACTATCACGCCAGCATGATTT
Organism: Tuber indicum; assembly: GCA_006112555.1. Taxonomy (NCBI): domain Eukaryota; kingdom Fungi; phylum Ascomycota; class Pezizomycetes; order Pezizales; family Tuberaceae; genus Tuber; species Tuber indicum. Next base: position 122,454 of record VBSK01000079.1, on the reverse strand, counting down.
CGGGTACTAAACCCTCCTCAGGTAAACTTGATAACAAAATTTCATTGCTCGAATCAAGGCCTGCTTGATGTGAAAAGAACTAGTCTAACAAAAGAAAACAATTTCGCTTCCAATACTAAGGAAATAATCCATCGAAGTAAGGAAATGATATATTCCCGCAGTAACATAACAAGAATACAAAGGAGAAATAAACTAAGACAAACACCCAAAGAGAATTCCCGTGCCAACCCAAATCCTCCACCTGCCTCGTTCCTTCGCAGACCGCTGCGGCCCAGAACATCTAAGAGGCCTGGTCAGTCTATGTATTGACTGCAGGATTTCTCGGGGCATGCTTACTCTCGGAGCCCTTCACATAACTTCCTAGAGTTATGTCAGTGTCTTGTTATTTCGCTGCAAGGAAAGGAACTTACCTATTCCTCAGCATCCGTATCAACCTCCATAATCTCGGGAGATGACTTTCGGATTTCCAATAACTTCTTTGAAGGTGGTGCTTCGATGCGACGGACTTTGTTGTTTGATGCTTCATTGACTTCTGCATCTTCAGCCTTCCTCTTTTTGGTTATCGCTTTAACCCCTTTGGCTGAACTAACAACAGGGTCGGTGGAGAAACATTTCCGCCAAAAGTGACCCGGTTTTCCACATCGTGTGCACTGCGACTCCTTCTTGCGCTTATCGATAAGCGTAGACGGGATATTCTTATGGGCATTAGCATGCTCAGAATTCCCTTGCTTCTGGGATGTACCCGCAGAAGATAAGGAGCGCCTAGGGTTGGGCTTACCCGAACCCTTTTCCTTCCGTTTTGGTTGTTTCCCCGAGGTTGACAACCTCTCCTCGCTCTTGCCCTGGTTATCACTTCGGCTTTTCGTAACTGTCTCGCTGAAAGTGATATTGTCTTGGAGGGCGTGGCCCGTCTTCCACAGAAGGTCCATGTACTCGGACACATCAGTAGGATGAGGTGTCTTTTGTGCCCAGACATTCCGTAGTTGGGATGTCATTGTCATCCGGATCTTGTCTTTGATCATCGTAGGGTCCGTATAACCCAATTGGACAATCAGATCCATTACCGAGTCTAAGTACTGGTCAACCTGACCAGGCTTCATCTGCAGCTTCGTCTACTCGCTTAGAGCGCGGTCCCGATCAACATGGGCACCGAAACCTGCCATTAGCCGTTTCCTAAATCCTTCCCATGTACGAAACTCATGGTTGGGGTCAAACGGCATACCCACCCGGCGTGCACCGTCCTCGCTGACGTACCGGTGTAGGCCCATGTACCAAGTTTTGGCAGTGCCTTGAAGAAGAGGGATAACCAAGCTGATTTTGTCCATATCTTCCGTGACTGATTCTCGGAAGTATTCAAAATTGATTTCCACATCGCTAATGAACCGCTGGGTATCGGTTGTATCTCCTTTGAAGGGAGTTACATCACCTAACTTCGCGGGCTTTCTTGGCTTTCCCCCTGAAGGGGTGGAGTTACCGGCTGGCTGACTAGCTCCAGCTGCCCCACTCATCTGCACGAAAGCTCGTAGCAACCTTCGTGCTCCGCGGTCATAGCGTCTCTTCTTTTTCTCACTCCAGTTTGGCTTCCGCCTCCCCAGAAACTCAGAGAAATCGGGTATGGAGTCGGCATCATCGTCATCACTGCTACTGGAGGAACTGGAATCACCCGGGTTTCCGCCAGCACTAACGTTTCCGCCAGGCGGGAGTTGATCTCCGCCGCCACCGGCATTTCTGCCAGGGCCTCCAGAGGGTCTATCATACCCGTCAAAGGAGTCCTCCCTTTCCCCTTGTCTGTCCTCTTGGGGAACCACCCCCGAACGAGACAAAGGCATGGGAGGTGGGTCTGGTAATGGGACAGCTGCCGAAGAACTCGGAGTAACCCCATACCGACCCTGAACAAACTGCTGGAATTCCAGACAGCTATCCGGCATTGCCGGAGGTCCCACGTGCCAACGTGAACCACAATAAGAACATTTGGGCTTTTTCATCTTCGGACCCTCCTCCTCCGGCTTCCGGTACACTTGACTCGAACGACTGTTAGGACAGTTGAGTGCATGTGCGGCCTTTGGAAAGTGAGGTCCTCCAACGACCGTACAACCAGTGTAACAGAAGGCCGTAACCCCCGGCGACAAAGGCCTTCGGACCCGTTCTTTCTCCGGAGCACCCCACATACCCCATTCACCCCCGGACTTGTTATATTGTCCTTGCCTAAGTCTGTCAAAAAACTCATTTGTATCAGTAGGTTTCCTGGGCGCACCAGGTAACTTAGGTATTGAAGGCATGGGAGGCAGGGGAGCAGGTTCAATGATAACAGGAGCTTGTCCTGGCTTTGGGAGAGGTGTATTCACAGCCGCCTGGTAAGGTCGGTCTGGCACAGGGACATTGGTAGAGGGTGTCGGGGTATCAGTAACTCCTGTCAAGTCTACCTGATCCCGACCAGGTTGCGGAGGTGGAGGAGGGACTCTGGACTTATCCACCCTATGACCACTATCGCCCGGACGAGAGCCTGTAGCAGGGCTCGGAGTCCGTCGGTTTCTCCTTTGAGATACCGGGGCGAGTGCTTCTTCGAGCTGTTCGTGGAAGGGGGAACGACGAGGAGAGACTAGAGCTCGTGGCTGTTGACCCGCTATCTGTACTCCTAATTCAGTCAAGTATGCCTGATATGAGGGATTGGTCAACATAGCGGTTAGGGTCTCCGCAAAGTTGACCGCGGGACGCTTCTCCATCGGAGGTGCCACTGTCATGATCGTATCATTGTCATGATCAATCTGATGCCCTGTACGGGCAGCCTCTTCCAACGCCGCTATCCTCTTGGCTAGCGCACGTGTGTCACTAATTTGCCGTATAAACAACTTCTGTTGTTTCCGCATCCACTCCGTAGCCGCCGTAACCATCTCTATTTTAAACTTAGTCTGCGCCTGCTCATTCCAGTAGTACATCTGGCTTTGAGCTTCCTTCATCTGTTTTGTAACTTCAAGAAGGATGTAGGGTTCCATGACTTCCCTAGTAAAATCCGCAAGACTAAACCCTTGACCTTGCCTTTCTGGCACTACCGGAATCGCAAGCTTCTGCTGTGTAAACGATTCGAATAACCGCGCAGGGTCTTCGACCACAATTTCCTCGGCATCGTCGGGAAGGTCGATATTGGTAGCATTAAGGACAAGTTCAATGGGTTCCCAACCAAGGCCTTTGGCATCCGCAAATGCTTCACGCCGCATATGCCATTGGTGGGCTGCCGCCGCGGCAGGATCGAAGTGACCGGCTTGGTTCGACATAGTAATTTCCACCCGATGCTTCTGGTACCAGACCAGCGACTCGTACTCAAACTATGTCAATTCAAGGAGGTCAATACCAACAAATCTCAAGAGTAGGAAGAGTTAAGCGAGGTCTTCGCTTAACGATATACTGTAACGGGGGCTCCCTCTGGGAAGATGGATCCCGAGGTTGCGACCGCACCGAAGTATTCTTTCAGAAGTAAAGATAAAGATAATCAACAGTAGAGTTGAAAAAATAAACGGTAAAACTTAATATCGTTAAGCCACAGCTTTACTCAATTAAGTCCTGATCTCGAGAGGTAGTTGATTGCCAGAGTAGAGGAGAACTCGCATATACTTAAGTAGGTTTGGTATGCTGCCAGTTACTCCCCATCATTACTCTGCGTTCGCGAGCACCCAACTCCCGTGGGCTGTCTAGCCAACCCCTACGGGTCGGACCAACGATCCTCCGTAGCGAACTAGACCACTCGGTGGTGTTCTAACATCTGCCCGATAGAAGTGTTTTAGCCGCTGCATCTCCAATGCAACCGCAGGAGTAAAAACTCTTCATATCGTGGTCATGCCAGTGGCGAGCTGTCATGCCCATGCGGATACTATACCAACTATGGAACTCTCTACCCATATACACTTAGTCTTCTGCAAGCATTCGCGGCTCCTGAACATCTATCCGGTTCTACTCATTTCCATATCATTCCAGAAGATAGCCACGTAGCTCCCCCGAGAGACCACTCCGGAGGTTGACTACCAATAGGCGCTACCCACAGTCAACCCTCCTAGAAGTAGGTCATGTTGTGGCCTCAGACTAGTGTCTTAGAGTCCTTAACGATTTTCCAATACTATTACTCTTTCGGGGCAACGGACTTCGGTTACCTCGCCTACTGGCCTCCGGTAACCTCACATACTACTCTTGACTTCAAAGCAGTATTACTCCGTCAGTTTTGGTCCGTTTTACACGAAACCACCTGGAGGCTATTCTCCAGGTTCTCCTCTTCCCCCTCATATATCCTGCGGACAGCTTCCCGTCGGACGGACGGCGTGAGCGCATACGGAGTTACGGCAACATCTCCACTTGGAGACTTTTGCTAGACTTACAGCAACTCTTCAGGCTGTAGCCCATGATGCCAGGGACTTATAACGGGGCCGGAGGGGGGTGTTAGCCACCATACCTCCAAGTTACAGCTTGTTTGGAGCTCAACTGGTTGTGCCGGAGTGATCCGCACAACCTGAGATTCGAACACCCTATGTAGTTTCGTGTGACAAACAATCTAGTCACTTCCCCCGAAGACCTGCGTAACAAGTTACTTTCAAGGTAGGGTAACTTGACTCCATAGCAGGGTAACCCGTGGCCCAAGGCAGGGTAACCCTAGTCCGAAGGTTGGGTAACTGTTAGGCGGAGGCAACCGGTATAGACTTACGGTTGTCTAGGCCAATCGGGATTCTTTCGTATAGACGGAGATTTGTCTAGGAAGGCTCGGAAGTAACTCTTTTCGTTTATGACTACTAAGAGTACAAGAAAGTAGGATAGAATCGTAAGAACAATATTATATTGTTAAGGTCTCTTCTCCGTTGCTTGATGACGTCTAAAGCTTGGGAGGCACTTCGATATTTATATTCCGCGTCTGAGTGTTCGCGGGCTACATCTAACTAGCATACAAAATATGTACCTCTTCAATTTTAATGCGCAACGTCGAGTTCTCCATAATGGTGCGAACACCGGGAGACCCTGAAAACCATCACACCATCTTCGGTAATTACTATTTCCTGCCTGGGAGACATACTTGTCACCAGTAGTAATTCTCCGATCCTTAGAGTCTATAGACCTGTAGCCGAGTTCTCAAGTCGAACTCTGTTGGCTCCAATGGTTCTTTTCGTTACCAAGAGGATCAGTCTTGATACGAGATTGCATATGCAGATATGCCGGAGCCGATGACTTCTAGTTGTGATAACTCAACAACTAACCGATAGAATTCTTTCTGATGACTCTCTTCTCGTAGAGGAGAGGCCATTCTATTGAATAGTCTCATAATTCCTCGGTCGGCAACTCCTGATTGTTCTATGTAGAGGGGGTGGACCTTCGTGTTGTGTTGGTTGTAAATCCCGCAACTGCGGTACACCTCTTATCATAGTTGCAACACTCCTCGAAGCTCGCTGGCTTCTTTGGTAGTGTTTCCAGGAGCTCTGGACTCTTTCTAATCGTCGAAGGGTGGATGTGAATGCATTGGTTCGTTATCCCGAACATCCTAACATTCATCTCATGACCTTGTGCGAAAACGTCCCGTTACTTACGGCCCGTATCAAAGATGTCACATCTTTGATGCCTTGTAACTCCCAGTGTAGTTGACGGATTGACTTCGTTCCACTTCCCAGATCTAGCCAGAGGTCCCCTCTTATATATCCTGCGAACAGCTTTCGGTCGGACGGACGGCAGCGACGTATACGGTGTTATTCTGACACCTTTAATTCTGTGACCATATAGTCACAGGACGCAACAAAGGTTGATGTGTATGATGACGCGCGGGCCCCGTAAGGGGGCCGGAGGGGGGTTTTAGAGACTAAGATTCCCGGTTTCGGGTAAAGTTACCCTGCCTAAGGTATTCCTAGGCTATCGGAATCGGGTACTCCTAACATGAGCTCCCTCCTCTTGGGCTTCGCCCCGAATGCCCCTTTGGTACAAAATAAAAATTAAACATTAAAATTTTTAAATATTAAATAATAAATCTTAAACATTAATCATTTAAGGACCCGATGAAAGCAGGGTAAAAAACCTTCCGCGTTTGCTTGTCCACGGCAGGAAAACCTTATCTTCATCGTCCTTCCTCTGCCCGTCGTGGCATTTCCGGGTTATCGCGATGAAATTCATCCACCAATTCTCTCGCATTGTCCATCCCCGTCGCAGGTTCCCAAGTGTTCTCATCTTCGGAACAGCCCTGCCATTTAACGAAGTACCATAGCTCGCGCATCTGTTGATAGCGGCCACGGACTCTTTTCCTGTAAGAGCGTATTTCGCTTCTTACAATCTTTTCTATCTCCCATTGTAGGTCGCCTTCGATATCTTCGGGTTCCCTGGGAGGTTGTTGTCGGTCTGCTCGTACCGACTTGTGTATTTAAAGACCGTCCTATTCCACGATGGAAAGGACAGACTTCGACAGACAGTATTTCAATATACTTGGTTGAACGGTTACTCTTTAGTTTCTCCAGTATACCTCCGAAGCCTCCTTTAGTTCACACAGCTCTCGCCTCCTCTGTGGAAGAGCAGGCCACCTGTCAACTATCGTACACCTCCCGAGACGTGATTAGCACCTAGCGAACACGTTACATTTTTTTAACCTCAGCAAGTGGTTAAGAACCTGTCTTTGGATTTAGGCCTGATCAACCTATTGATATCCACCCTGGAACGCTAGCAGAGTGAAGCGGCAGAATCTCGGTACATTCGGCTTCAGCTCAACCTCAACATAGAGTCATTCACAACCCGAAGTGGGAAGCGAATCCCACGAGAAGGCCTTACAAAGAAGAAGCAAGGCAAGCATCCTGCAAAGGACTCTCAGGACGACACAACGGAACCCCCTCACCATCCGGAAGAAGTCCCTCCTACTCCCAGAAAGAAACCCGCAGTCGAGCCTCCTCAAGATCCAGATTCAAGCAGCGAGTCCGACATGGCCAGCACAGGTGGTGGACCTTCGAGGTCCTGCCCTGCAGATACACAAGAAGACGATATCCCGTTACCTGACATTAAGATCCACCTTCCCGCAAAGTTCACGGGAGAAGGAAAGGACCTTAAGCCCGAAGCCTTTGAGCGATGGGTAACCGAAGTTACACACTACCTCCTCCTGAAAAAGGTCGATATTGAAAAGGCAACTACCGGCCTTTGGATAGGATCGTTCTGCGAAGGAAAGGCAGTCGATGCATACCACCAATGCTATAAGGAAAACAGAGGAAACACAAAGCTAAAAGGCTCCACAGTAATCGAGTATCTCCGAGCCCGCTTCCAATCCTCTATCACAAACGATCTCCTGTTCAAACGGTTCAATGAACTTCACCAAGTCAACGGGTCCCACGTTAAAAGAATAACAGATGTGGCGACAGATCTTGTGATGCTTAAGAACAGGATGGCGGAAGACAGCATCTCAGACTACATCCTGAAACGAAGGTTCTACGATTACATGCACCCTACACTCCGAAGAGAAGTGGAACCGCTCCAGGACGAAGATGACGAGATAGCAACCATCATAGCTAGAGCTGAACGAAAGGACGCCATTCTTCATGAAACCAAAGCCTACAAAACCCAAACATCCACCAGTAGCAATAGACAGCCTAGACGAAATTCCTCCAACAACTCAGAAGAAGAAACCCCCCGATCCTACAAGAAGAAAGGCAAATCCACTAAAGAATCGAGAAGGGAGAAAGGTGAATGTTTTGAGTGCGGTAAAACCGGACACATGGCGAGAAGTTGTCCCACCAAAAAGGGCAAAGGAAAGGCAGTCAAAGTCAAGAAAGAAGCGTCAACAAACCACATTGAACTCGGTGATGATGGCGAGCAAGCGAGCGAGTTTGAAGAAATTCACATTGGCTATATCGAAATAGAATGCAACAGCACCCGTCCACCGATGGCAAAGCCTCACCCAGCATTAAAAGTGTAACGAGACTCCGCTGAGTACTATTACAAGTAGCCAAACCTACACCCATACCGGAGTCAAGAGACTACCGCGGTAGGGCTGGCGGTAGACTTAGGTCTACCAGGTGGAGGTACCGGTGGTTAGGTACCTCAGTCGGGCATGCTAGGCCATACCAAAGGTACATAGGTCCTAGTAATGGTTGGGGGTTACCCTACTCTGTAGGGTAACCCAAGTAGTCAATTTGGGAGTTACCCTGAATTACTCGACGGAGAGTCCAGGTAAAGTTACCCTACTCTGTAGGATAACTCGGGGTACAGTTACCCTACCTTCGGACTAGGGTTACCCTGCCTTGGGCCACGGGTTACCCTGCTATGGAGTCAAGTTACCCTACCTTGAAAGTAACTTGTTATGCAGGACTTCGGGGGGAGTTACTAGATTGTTTGTCACACGAAACTACATTGGGTGTTCGATTCTCAGGTTGTGCGGATCACTCCGGCACAACCAGTTGAGCTCCGAACAAGCTGTAACTTGGAGGTGTGGTGGCTAACACCCCCCTCCGGTCCCGTTATAAGTCCCTGGCGTCATGGGCTACAGCCTGAAGAGTTGCTGTAAGTCTAGCAAAAGTCTCCCGGTGGAGATGCTTCCATAACACCGTATACGTTCACGCCGTCCGTCCGACTGGAAGCTGTCCGCAGGATATATGAGGGGACAGAGGAGAACCTGGAGAATAGCCTCCAGGAGGTTTCGTGTAAAACGGACCAGAACTGACGGAGTAATACCACTTTGAAGTAAAGAGTAGTATGTGAGGTTACCGGAGGCCAACAGGCGAGGTAACCGAAGTCCGTTGCCCCGAAAGTGTAATAGTATTGGAGAATCGTTAAGGACTCTAAGACACTAGTCTAAGGTCACGATAAGACTTACTTCTAGGAGGGTTGACTGTGGGTAGCGCCTATTGGTAGTCAACCTCCGAAGGGGTCTATCGAGGGAGCTACGTGGCTATCATCCGGAATGATATAGAAATGAGTAGAACCGGATAGATGTTCAGGAGCCGCGAATGCTTGCAGAAGACTAAGTGTATATGGGTAGAGAGTTCCATAGTTGGTATAGTATCCGCACGGGCATGACAGCTCGCCACTGGCATGACCACGATATGAAGAGTTTTTACTCCTGCGGTTGCATTGGAGATGCAGCGGCTAAAACACTTCTATCGGGCAGATGTTAGAACACCACCGAGTGGTCTAGTTCGCTACGGAGGATCGTTGGTCCGACCCGTAGAGGTTGGCTAGACAGCCCACGGGAGTTGGGTGCTCGCGAACGCAGAGTAGTGATGGGGAGTAACTGGCAGCATACCAAACCTACTTAAGTATATGCGAGTTCTCCTCTACTCTGGCAATCAACTACCTCTCGAGATCAGGACTTAATTGAGTAAAGCTGTGGCTTAACGATATTAAGTTTTACCGTTTATTTTTTCAACTATACTGTTGATTATTTTTACCTTACTTCTGAAAGAATACTTCGGTGCGGTCGCAACCTCGGGATCCATCTTCCCAGAGGGAGCCCCCGTTACAAAAAGGAACTATCTTAATCAATGGGAAACAGGCACGGGTCCTTTTCGATACCGGCACTATTGGACGAGATATAATCAGCAATACCTTCGTCTCCGCCTACGGTCTATCTTACCGAAACCCTCAAACAACCATTAGCCGTCAATATGGCAGTTAAAGGATCTCACTCCACTAGCCATAAGACATGCAAAGCTACCATCCAGCTAGGATCAGTCTCGTTACCTCCACAAACAATGCTTGTTGGGAACCTAGCAAAATACGATGCCCTCATTGGGATGCCCTTCCTCAATCGCCATAATGCTACCATCAAGTGTGGAGACTCAGTTATCGAGTTCCCAAACCATAAGGTCAGGGTTGTTTGCAAACCAACAAGCGGAGAACTCCGAGCTGCTGTCTGTGAGACTACAGCGCTAAGCCTGTTGGATGAGTACTCCGATGTCTTCCCTGAACGAATCCCAGAAGAATTACCTCCTATGAGGGAAATAAACCACCATATCCGCCTGAAAGATCCCACTAATCTCAAGAATCAACCAACATACACCATTCCGGAAGCATACAAAGACCAACTCAATACCTGGGTCAATGAGAACCTCAGGCGAGGAGTCATCTACCGATCAGAAGCACCAGGTGCCGCACCTATGTTTGTCGAACTTAAGGCAGATGGAAAGCGAATCCGCCCCCTTGTCGATCTCAAACTACGAAATGACAATACAGTTATGGACAGTTCTGCGATCCCCAATCAAACTCAGATCCTGAATGCAGTTGGACGAGCTAGATTCCGGAGCAAGATAGATCTAAGCGACGCCTACTTCCAAACACGGTTAGATCCGGAAAGCGAGCGAATTAATTGTTTCAAGACACCCTTCGGGAGTTTCGTTAGCCGAGTCATGCTACAGGGTGATATGAATGCGCCCGCCACCTTCATGCGAATTATGGAAAATATGCTTAGCGAGTTCCTCCATCATTTTGTATGGATCTACATTGACGATATCCTCATCTTCTCCAACTCTGAGGAAGAACACAAGCACCATATCGGCCTAGTTTGCGACAAGCTGAGAGAACACAAATTCTATGCCAGCAGAAACAAATCCACCCTGTTTGCCGATAGTTTAGAAATACTTGGACATGTAATTGATGATCAAGGGATACATGCATCTCCTGGAAAGATATCCTGCCTGACGGAATGGACTACACCTGAGAATCAAAAGGAACTTATGCTGTTCCTTGGACTTGTCAATTACATTTCCCAGTTCCTCCCACATCACGCCACTGTCACGGCACCACTCACGGACCTCACCGGCAATGCTGAATTCGTTTGGACCCCTACCCATGATCGAGCCTTTAATAACATTAAGGAGTTAATTAAAGACGCAAATGTTATACAGCCTATTGACCTGTCCAAAGAAGAACCCATTTGGTTGATAACCGACGCCTCTGATGTTGGCGTTGGAGCTTGGGTTGGACAAGGACGCACCCATGAACAAGCAAGACCGGCAGCATTACACAGCAGGAAGTTCACTAATTCGCAAATGAACTATGGAACCACAGACAAGGAAGCACTTGCAGTGATCGATGCTCTTGCCGCTTTCAACCACCTCCTGATGGGAACTACCTTCACCATTGTTACCGACCATCAACCACTTACGAACCTAAAGACTGAAAAGGTTCCTGGACGAAGAAGGACCCGATGGATAGGAGAAATCAGCAAATACCACGCCAATATAATCTACACCCCAGGAAGAACCAACTATTTAGCTGACGCCCTCTACCGCATCTATGAGAACCAATCACTCCAGAACCCTCCTCTTGTCCATGACCACACTAGACAAAGTGACGACAGTTCCGACAGCACAGCCTATGAGGAAGAACCAGTCATGGCTTCCATCAACACGACCTCTCCATCCCCTCCTTTCTCCTATACTATGTACGCTGCGGCAGGAACAGAGCGAGGCCAACATCTTGAAGACGAATGGAAAGATGATTGCACCCTCCGCAGTACGCCACCTCAAGACCTTGAACAAAGCACGCTCCATTACTCCCACTGTTATGAAGATACATGTCCCTTTCACCAAACTGAGATTAAGTTCGGCAACAGACCCACAGGACCATGGACACCCCCAGCGATCCGATCATCTGCCCCTGTCGGTAATCCAGCCCCAAGAAGACATCAAGACTTAGAACAACTTGAAAGAACGGCACAACTCGAGAAAGCAGCAGCCTTCCTGCATGCACCATCCTTTGCACCACCCTCTTCCACACCCCCGATAGACTCACGTCCCCTTTATGGTGGATCCCTCCGAGTTTTCAATAATGAATCCATTATCTCAGTTATGCCTCCCACCATTCCTGAACACCGCCGCCAACTTTATGAAACCTTTGAAGAAGAAGAAGAAGCACCAATCGAGCCGTCTAGGGGATCTCTTATCGAAGATGAACGCGATGTCAGAACCACTACAGATGAGCTCACCACCGCCTTCCGGAGTCAAATGATCAAGGGATACCGCCATGACCCAATCTACTTCAAAGCACTAGATAGTACCAAGCATGGAGATCTTGCAACCTACCAGGTATCCGATGGAATGGTCTATACCGCTACTCGGTACGGCTACCAATGCCTATACATACCGAAGGACCACATGTTCAATGGTACGACAATCAGAGAATATGTCATTTCCGAAATCCACAACAAAGGACGCCATAGTGCAGATCGAAACCTCCGCTATGCCTGTGAATATATTTATTGGCCAGAAATGCGGCAGGACTTCCGAGATTTCGTTAAGCAATGTGAACTCTGCCAGGCGAATAAGGAACGTACTCAGTTACCTGAAGGAAGAGCTCAAACCCTCCAACTACCCTCCGATGTTTTTGAGTCCTTTGCTATTGACTTTGCAGGACCATTCAACAAATCCGCCGGGTATGATACCATTCTGGTAGCTGTTGACCGGTTCTCTGGATATACATGGCTACAGCCTGTGAAGACTACCGACACCTCCAAGGATACATGGAACATCCTCCAGCGAAACCTCTTTACACCCCATGGATACCCTCTTTCAATTGTCAGCGATGCTGACTCCCGCTTTACCTCTCGATTCTGGAAACAGACCCTCACCTCTCTAGGAATCAACCACATCATGGCCGCTCCTGGACACCATGAAACTAATGGTCAAGCTGAACGCAAGATCAGGGAAGTGAAAACCGGAATTCGGAACCTTATCAAGGAACGACAGACCAATTGGGAACCCGCCCTGGTCGAGCTTGCAGCATACCTGAATGCCGGATACTCCGATACCCTTGGTATGTCACCATACAAAGCAGTCTTTGGCCGACAATACCCCCTCCTACCTACCACTCTTTTCAAGAACTCCTCAATCCCCGACTCAGATGATCACCTTAACTGGCACCAGGCAATACGCAATGACGCTTTCCAAGCTATCAAAGCTGCACGATTCCGAAGCACCACTACTGCACAGAAGCGAAGACGCAAACATGTGCCTATTCCTGTTGGCGATATGCTTATGGTTAACGGAAGCATGTTCATCTCCACCCCCGGACGAAGCAAGAAGCTTCAACCACGCTGGAGAGGACCCTTTAAGGTTTTAGCTTTCGATGAGCACACCGAAAACTATACTGTCCAGATGGATGGACGCATGTACCGCAGCCCCACTGCTACCTTCCATGCCTCCTCTGTTAAACGATTCTACCCTAATGACGATTCTAAGTTCCCTGGACGAATTCACTCTCGCCCCGCTCCCATCACCATTAAGAAAGAGGAATGGGAAGTTGAAGAAATCCGAGACCACCGCCTTTGGCATGGAAATGATCAGTTCCTCGTCAAATGGAAAGGATACCCTGCGAGTGAGAACAGCTGGGAACCGTTAGAAGGACTGGAGCACGCTATGGATATGGTAAATGAATGGTGGGAAGCGAACATGCCTGGCAACTCCCTACCACCGACCATCAACTATATCACCATGTGCTGGTCACCAACTGTGCCAGAAACAGAACGATGGCACAAGAAACTAGAGGCCCAAGATGGGTTCTGGGCCCCGCACCTTGAGTCCGAATTTGAAAGCAGCGATGAAGAGAACCAAACTATGGAGCAGGCTCTGGATGACTTCATCTGAATCGCCACCATCCAAATACCTTAACGATGTCAAACTATGAGGAGCTCAATGTGAGGCAGCGACAACAGCTTGTTGGACTGTTGTTGAACCGCGATGTTATCCAACCTGAAGACTACTTCGCTATCCTATGGGTAGACTACTGTCCTGATTGCAATGAAGCATGGGTGGAAGCTGACCGCGAATCTGGTATTCGTGACTATTGTGATTTATCTTTCTTTGAGTCCCGCTGTTATATTAAGGCTTTTACTTGTGTTTGGTGTCTCAATGCCGATAATTGGATGTTAGCAGAAAGCGAGTTTTTCGAGCCTTCTGAAGACTCTAATTTTCAGGACTATTGAAACTTGATTTTGTTTAAACAGTTGTTTTGTTTTGGGGAATGTAACCGGTACTGGTACTCGGTTAAGGATTTTGTTTTATGTTTTGTTGTAAGTATCGCTTTGATACTTGGGTTGTTTGAAGTATTGTTTTGATACTTAGTTTGTTTTATGTTTTGTTGTAAGTATCGCTTTGATACTTGGGTTGTTTGAAGTATCGTTTTGATACTTAGTTTGTTTTATGTTTTGTTGTAAGTATCGCTTTGATACTTGGGTTGTTTGAAGTATCGTTTTGATACTTAGTTTGTTTTATGTTTTGTTTTAAGTTTCGCTTTGATACTTGGTTTGTTTGAAGTATCGTTTTGATACTTAGTTTGTTTTATGTTTTGTTTTAAGTATCGATTTGATACTTATGTTGTTTTACCAAAGAGTATCGCTTGATACCTTTGATTAGTTTCGTTCATGCTAGACATGAACTGATTTGTGTATTTAAAGACCGTCCTATTCCACGATGGAAAGGACAGACTTCGACAGACAGTATTTCAATATACTTGGTTGAACGGTTACTCTTTAGTTTCTCCAGTACACCTCCGAAGCCTCCTTTAGTTCACACAGCTCTCGCCTCCTCTCTGGTAGAGCAGGCCACCTGTCAACTATCGTACACCTCCCGAGACGTGATTAGCACCTAGCGAACACGTTACAAAGAGGATAATAATGGTGATGGGGATGATGAGGATGATGTCACGGATGTGACAGGTAGTTTAGGATTTCGCACATGACTCGATTACGAGTCATGGGTTTTACGCGTATGACTCATTTGAGTCATATGACTTGTTTATGTTATAATTTGTTACGTTTCGCACACGACTCGATTATGAGTCTGGGGTCTCACGCGTATGACTCATTTGAGTCATATGACTTGTTTATGTTATGATTAGATGACTCAGAGATATGAGTCATCAGGGTTAGGGTTGCGAGGAGAGGTCTATATAAGGAGGCTGATACGGCTGAGGAAGATAGCAACGACCGTCTCCGCTACACCTCCGGTGATTGAAATCTCAACACCAAGGAATTCTCACCACTTTTCGCGTCTGGTCCTCCCCCTATGGGGGGGACTAGGCCATCATCTTTTATCCTTTTGCAATGGCAAAACTTCTCTCCTGCTTTGTCTCTTGAGGTCTACCCTCATGAGACCCCTCCTTACTCCCTCCTGGTGTCTTCGTCGCTGGGTCTCTCTCCTTCCCCGCTTTTGCTTAAGCCTCACTTAGCATCAGCACGGTCGGGTTCCTCCTTTTTCCCTTCAACAGACGGCTGGGAATACGGTTTGCGGTAAGCGATTCCTATGGATTCCTTCTCCTTTCCTCTGGTCGGTTCTGGTCAGTCCCTCTGCTGGGTCCGAGTCTTGTCCCGCTGGTGGGTATGGGTTAGTCCCACGGTCGGGAGTTGGTGGTTGGTTTTCTCAACAGGCTACGGTCGATTTCGCCTCTCTCCTCCTCTCTGCTCTTTATGGTGGTTTTGTCTACTGTGGGCGCCGGGAATTCATGGAGACCGCCTAGTTAAGACAAGAACACGTTTCCGATAGTTGTTTCGGCATCTGGGTTTACCCCTCCCTCTTCCTCTCTCGGCTCGTTCGGCTGGTATCTTACTACCACCTCTTCGGCTAGCACCCTACTGCTCTCCCAGCTGGCGCCTTACTGCCCCCGGCTGGTACCCTACTACCACCTTTTCGGCTAGCACCCTACTGCTCCCCCAGCTGGCACCTTACTGCTACCTCTCTCTGGGGGGCCCCAGCCCTGGCTCCTCTCCCTCCGATTGGTATTGCACTGTCTCCGGTCGGTCGGGATCCATCCTTAGCAAGTTTTCCCCCTCGGTAGGGGTCGCGCCATAAATCAGTGCACCTGGTCTTCTCTTGGGCCCGATCTAGGGTTAGCTTTTCAGTGGCCGGCCATGCTATGGGCATGGTTTGGTGGGTATGGGTTTGGTTTCCTTTGTAGTGAGATTTCCGGGGGGATTTTTCCTTGAGCTTCCTGCTTTTCCTGTTTTGGGTTTCTTTTGGGGCTTAGTTCGTCTGGGCTGTAGGAGGGGCTTGACTCGGGGCGAGATGTGCGGTTGGCTCCATACCAGAGGGGCTTGGGGTTCTTGGTTTTTGCCTCAGACAGAGGAGGGACGCGCATGTTTACAGGTTTTATTTTTGCCATAGCTAGCGCTGCATGCAGGTTCTTGTACCTTAAAACAATGAATATATGATATAAAAAAAAAAAAAAAAAAAAAAACGGCTGAGGAAGATAGGCTCTCCGGGCTTTGTTCTAAGTAATTTCCTTACTTCTATCATTGCTCCGCCTCGGTAGCGAATTTGCAGTGTCAGGCCAATCAGAGCCCTTGATTCCTATCTCACGATAGCTTCAAGTCTTTAAGCTTCTATCACGATAGTTGCTTTCCCTCCTTCTACGATCGTTTGAAGAACCCAGGTTCTTCATCTCGCCTATCTACGACTTCCTCACTTTCGGCCTCGCCTCCTTACGGTCGCTATGGCTAAGCGAGCCTCTCCCCCCTCCGCCGCGTCCGCCTTGCGTTCGTCGGTGGTTCTGTCTCGTGCCGTCGAGAAGAACTTCGCCCTGGAGGCCGAAGTCTCTCGCCTTCGGCATCACATCTCTGTCCTCTCTCGGCGGCTTCATCGCGCTGAGAAGGAGAACGCTGCCTTGTCGGCCGCCCTGGACTCTCAGGTCTCTTTCACTAGGGGCTTGGTCTCTACGATGGCTGGTGCCGAGGCTCCTACGGTTATTCCTTCGTCGCCTACTCCCTCGGTCGCTTCGGTTGCTACGGTGGTTACGGTGGGGGATGGGCTGGACCCTGAGATTTCTCAGGGCCTGGCAGAGGAGCTCCCTCGGAGGGTTGTTACGCCGGCGGTTATCCCGCCACCACCCCCTTCGGGGGATGGTGTGGGTGGGCCTCCCCCTGATTCGTCGGGTGTGGTGGCTGAGGCGTCCTCTCTGGTGGGTGAGGTGGTTAGCCCTGTGGTGGCGCCGGTTGCGGTGGTATCACCCCCTTCGGGGGGGAAGGTGCCTGAGTCCTCTGTGGCTGAGCCCGTGGCTGGTCGGGGAAGCGCCTCTAGTGGCGCCCCCCCTGTGGCGGTGGGTGGTGTTGAGGGTGGCCCGTCCACCCCCGACCGTAGACCTGCGCCTGGGGATGGGAAGAGGAGGAGAAACAAGAAGCGCCGGGTCAAAGAAGACCAGACCTCACCTGTGCCACTTGTCCCCGGTTCGGATACGTCATCGCCATCGCCGGTGCGCACTCGGTCGCGCCCGGCTCCTACGGACCCCGGCTTGTCTGCTTTGTCGGTGGCGGAGGCTGAGGTGTATCGTCGTGGGTGTCCTTCCTGTGGGGAGAATAGTCTGCGATTGACTGGCTGTCCGGATGGTGCCCCCTGGTGTTATTGCGCTAGTTGCAAGACGCGCCAGATGCGTGCCGGTCCCGGCCCCCTCGGCTAGGGAGCCCTTGTCCAGTAAGTCGGCTTTCCTTTGGGACTTCGCGCTTGGGTTTGGGTGTTTCTTTTGTTTGTGGGATATTTGGGGGTGTTTGGCCGTGGCGGTCGGCTGGGGGTGTCCCGAGATCATTGAGTGGGGGCGCCCGGGTGGGTTTCTACTGTGGAGGACGGGTTGCTGGGTCATATTCAGATGATGGTAGTGGAATTTTGGTTTTGTACGGGGTACCTGGGGGACTGGTACCTTGCTCGGCTTCGGCTACGCGGGGAGGTCTTGCGGCTTCGGCTACTCGGCTTGGTTGGGCCCATACCAGAAGGTCTACGGTGTCGCTTTGAGGAGAACTTTCTTTACCGTTGATGACTTTGTACTTAGTATTCGTGTTGTGGGCATGGCGCGGGCATGTTGGAGGTTTGGGGTCGGAGGTTTGGATTGTTTGTAGATAGTGGTAGTTACTGGGGGTGCGCTAACCGGGGGGTCCTCCGGCCCCGGGCACATCGTATGCTGGAGTCGGCGGTACGTGGTTAAATAAATTAGATTGAATATTCTAAGTAATTTCCTTACTTATTACTTTACGAATAAAACATCTTTACACTCTTTATTACGTTTGCATATCCGACTCATTTCTCACGAGCCTATGTGAGACGAAGTTATCTTAGTTGGGATTTAACAGGTGTTATCTGTTAGGAGTACCCGATTCCGGTAACCTAGGAGCACCCAAGGTAGGGTAACTTTACCCGACTTCGAGAATCTCAGTCTCCAACACCGCCCTCCGGCCCCCTTATGGGGCCCACGCGTCATCATACACTTCAACCTTAGTTGCGTCCTGTGACTATATGGTCACAGAATTGAAGGTGTCAGAATAACACCGTATACATCACTGTCGTCCGTCCGACCGAAAACTGTTCGCAGGATATATAAGAGGCGACCTCTGGATAGACCTGGGAAGTGGAACGAAGTCAATCTGTCAACTACTCAGGGAGTTACTAGGCTTGAAAGATATGACATCTCTGGTACAGGCCATAAGTAACGGGACGTTTTCGCACAAGGTCGTGATATGAATGTTAGGATGTTCGGGGTAATGAACCAATGCATTCACACCCACCTTCCGACAATTAGAAAGAGTCTAGAACTCCTGGAAACACTATCAAAGAAGCCAGTGAGCTCCGAGGAGTGTTGCAACCATGATACAGGGTGTACTGCAGTTGCAGGATTTACGACCAACACAACACGAAGGTCCACCCCCTCTACATAGAACAACCAGGAGTTGCCAACTGAGGAATTATGAGACTGTTCAATAGAATGACCTCTCCTCTATGAGAAGAAAGTCATCAGAACGAATTCTATCAGTTAGTTGTTGAGTTATCACAACTAGAAGTCATCGACTCCGGCATATATGCAGAGGCAACTCCGTATCAAGACTGATCCTCTTGATAACGGGAAGGACTATTGGAGCCAACATAATTCAACTTGAGAACTCAGCTACAGGTCTATAGACTCTGAGGATCGGATAATTACTACTGGTAACAAGTATGTCTACCGGAGAGGAAATAGTAATTACCAAAGAGGGTGTGGTGGTTTTCAGGGTCTCCCGGTGTTCGCACCTTTAGGGAGAACTCGACGTTGCGAGTTAAAATTAAAGAGGTACATATTTTGTATGTTAGATAGATGTAGTCCGCGAACACTCAGACGCGGAATATAAATATCGAAGTGCCTCCCAAGCTTAAGACATCATCAAGCAACGGAGAAGAGACCTTAACAATATAATATTGTTTTTACGATTCTATCCTACTTTCTTGCACTCTTAGTGGTCATAAACGAAACGAGTTGCTTCCGAGCCTTCCTAGACAAATCTCCGTATTTACGAAAAGAATCTCGATTGGCCTAAACAACCTTAAGTCTATACCGGTTGTCTCCGCCTAACATTATCCGACGAACGGTGATAACGTAGATCAACGGATCTAAGAGCTATTATATCTAATAAGATAGAAACTAAGAAGAGAAGTATCGTTGCCCGTCACTGTTAGTTAACTATGAGCTAGAAACGTTACAGATGACTTCGCTAATGATATTAAGGAGGGATATGGTTTTGGATGCATGCGTGAGATGAGGGAGATGGCAGAGGAAAGAGACAAACTAGCCACAAAGATGTGGATTGACTATGTAGATTATCAAAGTAAACACTGATCTATCTAGTAAGTATAATACAAGTATCAAGTCAAATAACTTCTAATTTGTCCTCTAAGCCACATTTCCTCATCTTTCCCTCCATCTAATGATACAAAGATTTCTGTTTTAACAGAATTTTCAAAAAGTGTATATCCAGCAAGAATTTCTTGTGTTGACTAGCCTACTTTTCCTCTGTATTTTTCTTGAAGTTTGGTAATAGCAAGACTAATAACAGTTGTAATAGGTGGAAGAATAATTGGAGTAGCGACCATCTTCTCCACAGCATTGACAAGACTGGTGGAGGGAGTTTCAGACCATTGACGAATATGACCAAAGGGAGTAAGTGGAGTAGTCTTGTCTAATTTCCTTCTCTTAGCCGGAGTAGTTCTCTCCGCAGAATGACTGTTATCAGAGTCACCATCAAGATCTTCATGAGGTATGGAATCAACATCAATTGGTAGTAGTTGACTAAATCCCAGTGTTGGATATATGGCTTGACGACCTGTTGCATAAACCCCTTCTAGTATCTCTTCCAACTCCGGAATATTACCCATCGGCTTATCACGAAACTCTCGTATCACTGTCAACTTTTCCACTTTAACATCCCAAACATCATCTGGTGCTGTAACCGCACCTGTTACTGGGTCAAATCCAAACCTACTCATCTCTTTCAGTCTTGTCCAAATCTTCCATTTCCATTTCAAACTTTCTAGTTTTCCTTGACATTTTTCACCAGTAAGAAGTAAGCTATGACCAGAAATAGCCCGAACCGTCACCGCTATACTATTCCAAACTTCCATTTTAAACCCGTTATCAGACCTCTTCCCAGATCTAATTGCCTGTACTAGTTCGCGATGTAATACAGTAGTCATTTCAGGAGACCACTCAATAGGTCGAGCGCGAGTCTTTCGTGGTTTGGATAATTTTTGCTTGAAGGACGAAGGAACTGTTGATGATTCGAAATAGTACTTGAGTAATCTTGGGAGTCTGTGGTGGAAATCTCAGAGATATGAAGTAGGCTCAGGCTGGGATTTGGCTGTTGAAAGACAACAGGATTGACCGAAGAATATGTATTATCTATCGAACTATATTATTATTGAGGTTAATAAGAGAATTGAATAGATTATTTATAAAGGAGAAGCATACCTCAAAGTGCTATTCAAACTTTGACTAGGCACCATAGTAGCTGAAACTACTTCCAAAAACTGTGATGTAGAGGGCAATGGAGTGTTGAAAGAAATTGAGAATATCCCAAATTCTGAAGACATCTTCCTGCTAGCTGATTAGATTCCTATTAAATAGAGTACTGAGGAGGTTGTAAGAGCATACTGATATTTTTAGAGCACTGTAGACACTAGATCTGAACAGAGGAGATAGTGAAATTTGTTGAAGGAAACTGAATAGTAGGCGAATATCAAGTCTGTTTCAGCTGTTTGGATTTGAAGAGGTTGCTTGAGGTCTCTAAGTCCAGTGGAAGGTACTACTGAGTAATTTAGATGAAGAAACAAATAGGAGCCTGAGAAGAGAACTTACAATGTGAATTCTGAGACACACAACTTGATTATATCTGAAAGGTTGCCAGAAGAGAGTACCAGAGGAGTGTTTTTTAGAATTCTGTCTGAGTTGTCAACTTTAGGAGATGGCGAGATATTGGTCCTTGAGGTAAAAGCTGGAAGAGTGGGAGTTGAGTGTTACTTCTCAGTTTCCAAGTTTGCTGGTAGAGGAAAGGTTCATTAATAGAGGAAGTGTTGGCTTGGCTAAAGTGCAAATTTTTCTTCCTAGCAACAAACAGTTTGCCCTCTAGCAACGAAGGATTTGTCTCCTGGCAACAAACAGTTGACCGTTGAGAAACTATATGAAATTGGCAACAACCGTTTCTACCTATCAAACCATTTCACAATGGAACGGACGACCCTCCTTCCGTTGTTCCCAAACAGAAAGCATGACCATGTGTGGAAACGGGGCACCATAATAGAAAGACTGCGATCTTTTCCAGTGCGGGCCGAGTGGTTTAGGATTGACGGGGGATAAGTTATTCCAGAGAGCTGATACGGTAGAAACCCCACCCCTCCAACGAAGGACTACCTACGGTAGGTCCTAACCGAAAGCGCCCTTTCGCAACCCTCACCGGCTGCGACAGCAGAATGCAAAATCAGCCAATCAGCATCCCCGAGTGTCCACCCCCGGGGTTCCGGAAATGATTTCTATCCCTGTATATTGCATTTCCCTGAGTTGTTCCTAGCTGTGACATACCCATTGGCAAAGCCAGACCTCGTTCACGAGTGAGTGCATACCAAGACACCCGACTGTGTAGGGGGTTTAACTTTTTTCCCGTTTTCTTGCGTCCTGGTTTGTGTAGAGATGGTAAAGTACAAAATTAATGAAGTAGTGAGCGCAAGAGTTAAAAATGACATGAAGTAAAAGCATCAATGATCGTGATGAAAATTCGAGGTGTAAATGCCGACAAGAAAAATGCGACCCATATGCAACCCAATGAAAAGAAAAAGGAAATGAAAATGCACTACATTACAATAAAACGAAAGCAAAAGAAAACATTAACCCTAAGGACGGAAAACCTCCTCTATATTCGCCAAATCCTTCTTGTATTCCCATTTATCGTCCCCAATAGGAATCCCATACCCACACTTCCACTGAAAATAAGCATGCGTAACCATCCACCCAAACCTATCAATCTTAGCATGGAGCTGATTATCCGTGAAGAGATACGGCGGCCCCATCCTCCTTATCAATGCCGAAGTGTGCGCGATCTCCCTCGCAAGCGTGGTCCCAAGAACCTGCCAATTGCTAATGCTAGGTACTCCATCACCCCGATCCGGGCACGCGGGGAGAGAACTGAGTGGCCGCCGGTACTCGGCGTGCTCGGGATCGAAGATCTTGGTGCAGGCGTAGAGGAAGTTATTCTCCGGGTTCGTGGCGGCGAGGCGGGATGTTGTGTGATCGGGCTCTTTCAAGCTGTCGCACGCGGGTGTCGGGGCCTCACAGTCGACGAAGATAGTGCCGAATTCGGATTGCGGGAGGACGTACTCGTTGACGCTCGCGCAAAGTTTCAGGAAGAGGTGGTAGTCAGCTATCGGTAGCCAGTTTTGGAACCAGTTGTTGTGGGCCGTTGGGCTGAGTTGCATTGCTCCGAGCACCATGGTCCGAACGTCTTCGAAGCCTGTGCGGAAAACGTTTGTGGCGTCTTGGAGGCCGTTGCCTAGTTGTGTCGTGCGACAGCTCTTTCCGTAGTCCTGGGGCAGTTTGAGGTCGCGGGATATGAGCGCTTCGCTCGACGATCCTGCCGGGGCGGCGACGGTGGTGATGGTTTGGAGGAGGATTGGGAGGAGAGGCGTAGTGAGCTTCATGGTGACAAGATGTAAATAAGTGAAAATAAAAATAAAAAATAGATGAAATGCTAGAACTCCGAAAGATGCTATGTTATGAAACTGGAAATCGTGAAATCGAAAACAAGAGACTTGCTGTGTGATGAAAGTAGAAGAGATATCCAAGTGGCTTTTCAGCTCAATTATATACAACCCGCTTTCCATATGCGCCTTACCCAGTGTGTAGTGCGATCTCGATAATCAATGACACCACCACCACCACCACGATCTACCGTGCATGCCCCCGCTCCACCCTCTCCCAGGAGCCAAAATAAAACACGCGCATCCCCAGACGTTGACTCCCGCAGACCAGTTGAGGAAAATCTACTAATAGGATCTGCGAACCCGAGAACCGGGTTTCGAAGCCTGCAGACACCTAATCTGGACGAAATCTACTAATTTTAGCTGAGCTACTCCAGAAGCGGAAGTGCGGACGGTAATATCCTCACAAGGGTAATTTCCTCACAAGGGTAACTTCCTCACAAGGGTAACTTATAGATGAAACGAGAGTGGCGGTGTTTAGGGTTGTTACAGTTGTGTAACGGCGGCGGGTACCCGGGGGATGCTATTTACTATTTACCGTGTATATTTATTTCCTGGTCCACCTTTTCTGGGGAGGGAGACCTGGGGCTCCCTGGATACCGTATGTATTTCCGATGGAGCGGATAAGCTAAGGAGGGTTTATCAAGTTCTGCAGGCTCGCGACGGATTGTTCTCTTTCACTTGGGCACATCCCTTCACTTCGAAATCTGTATGTATGTACCTCAAGCAAATATCATATCATAGCTATCCACCTACTAGTGCATAGGATAGGGGTAGTTCAGATGAATGCGGGCCCCAGAATTTTTATGTGTTTGCCAGCGAAGACTTCGGCATACCTTACTGGGGCTCCGCTATGATAGCACTGTTTGGTAAATTCGCTGCCTACCAAATCACCACGCTGCGCGCTAATCAAGCGCAACCACATTGCAGCCCCGCTACGAGTAAACAACTCGTTCACCCATACAGCGCCATCCACCCACCCATTGGTATCTCTCCCACCAAACAAGGAAAGTCCTTCCTTCCCTCCTCCCTCAGAATCACACGATCATAGCCTTGCTCCGGGGTCTATAATTACCCACCACGCACCGCTACCGAATATAGTTATAGTTTCGGTGGGCAAATTTGTGGGGAACCTTAACCCGTCCTAGTTATTTATTTAATTAACTTCCGAATATACTCGAGTACAGAGCACGAAATCGGCGGGTGACGAACAGGGATTAGTAGTAGGTGTTTTTTTTTTTGTTATGATACCCTTTACTTGTACCTTGACGAATTTCCTTTATTGTCTTCCAAATACCCCTGTCTGTGACCCACCGGATTTCATGCCCCTGTTAAAAACGGCACCGGTATTTGAGCATCACTCCTACACGCCGCGGGTCGCCCTGTGTACGTGCGGGCCGGTGCCTACCGGTACTTGTACTTGTACAGTACAGTACTCGTAGTTCGAGCTGGGGCGAGGGCAAGGGAAGTGGGTGACTTGCGGAGAGCACCGTGCACCGGGTCCAGCGGTGTCACGGCATCGATAAGCTAATTTGGCCCAACGTAGTATTTTGAGCACAGTAAAGTAATACTGGAGCGGTGCGTTGTATTACAGGGATTTATTTATTACATGTACTGTATGATTGAAGCACGGCATGGCAAATTATAATACAATGAGTTCCAGACCGAGCAGGTCGAGCACTGTATATATCCGATGTAGTATACCCTCCCTTGTAAAATAACCGCTGTGTATTCCGCACCTGCACTTTGATAAGATACCTTGTATTGTACCGTTCATCATCTCTGCAATACCGTAATGTACGGTACAAGTGCAATAACCTAGATCGTGGCGCAAGATCCCCGATTAGAAATTCTAGGCAGGGGCATATACCGGTAGCTGTGCACTTGCCTGACCCGTGCGCTACTAGGAAGTGCTAGTATGCCCTTCAGAACGGTGTAACTTTAGCTGGTTGGAGCGAGAGTGGCTCTTGGGCAGGCCAACGAGGGTCCGGGCCTTCTGCAGGTAAGAGGAGGTGGAAAAGAGGAAGGGCGTCCAGGGATGACGGTGAGGGGTTGGGTGAAAACCGGAATACTATCAGTGGTAGTATGTATTGCACCCAGACTGACTTGAACTGTAAGACTAAAGCTGCACCTGGACATTACCGGTGTAGTGATAAACGTCGTCCTTCACGCAATCCCCGGAAATAAAATCCAGGAATCCTCTGGTAACGTGTGCCTTTGATCAATAGACGCGCGACGTTGAAGAAGGAAATAATAGCGACTTCAAGTTTGTCGTTCAGGTTTCCGTCAAAGAACTAAAACTAAGGGACACCCTCAGTGTACATGGAGAAGTATTCTATGATAGCCCGGTCCGAAACAAACAATATACCGGTACTCGCTCTATGCGGAAGCGAATATTAGATAATATTATCTAAAAATTATTATGCGGAGAGAGCTAACTAATCAAATATGGGGGTGTTTTAAATTTAAAACCTCCAAAGAAAAAATGTAAACAAAGTCCTCCTATTTTTTTCACAAAGCCGCCTCTTTCCCGCATCCACCTACAGCATTAGGCAGGTATCAATAACGGCACACATCTGTCGTGTGCGGAAGAATTATTAGGTAGTATGGCGATGCATGGTTTGCTACGGCGTCGGGACCAGACACCAGAAATTGAATGTACCGTACAAGTACCCGGACTGTACGGTGCCAGCACGTTAATCTATTAGCTGCAGTGGGGGGTCCCTGGGTTTCTGTTTATCGATATAAGCTATCATCACCTGGACCATCAAGACATTAAACATCCCCTGCCGCCCCTCGTCGGTTTCTGAGACAGATGACTAAGGAGAGCTTGACCCTCTACCTCGGTATTCCTCATTCAATCATTTTATCTAACAGGCGCCGCCTAAAGGCATGTGGACAGACGGCATTACAACTGGGTAAACCAACCCTCATCCCGCTTATCCCGCTCCACCTCTAGAAATTGTCATCCGGAAATTATCCGCGTAGGTGTGGTCATACAGCTAATATTAGTTCTGGTCAGGGGCCTACACGTGGTCCGTGGTACTGGAGTACTTTCCAGATCTACTCCGAGAGGCGGATGCCGGATCAGCGCTTCCTCTCTAGGTAGCGAACAAAAATCGATTGAGTACCGTACCGTAGGCATTTGGGGATCCCCGGCCGTTGACAAAAAGTTACTTATGAGCCCCTATCTCAGACGCTGACAGGAGTGGTGGGGGCACGGCATTTTTAGATATCTTCCTGGCCCAGGAGATAGCCAACTAAAATAGTAGACAAAAGGAATATTCTCATTGATAGACGACGCCTGAGCGGACGATCGCTGCTGACATCTAGCCCTCGTCGATTCGTAGAGTGTCCGGAAATAAAACCGCCAAGAAACAGCGTTTTATGTCCGGGTGGGACGATTTTGACACCTGCTTCGGGATAGCGGTGAGTTGGATGGCCTATAGCTTATATGCCAAAGTCAAAGATTTCTAAGTGTTTCGTCGCTCTACGGGGCATACCTCTACCAGAATAATAGTGACTGAGAGGGGAGCTGCCAACTCATTTGTGCTTTACCCAATCATTATGACAGCCTCTGTTTATGTGCGTCGGCGGGTGTTTTAGCATTGCAGTGGTAGGCCAGTGCTCTCCGCATATGGCTCGGGAGAAATAAATGGGATGTTAACGATTTGGTTCTGGTGAACAGGACAAAAAGCAGGAAGAAATAAGGTTAATTGGGCCGCGGGAAACTTGCTGCCTAGACTTAAACTGGGTCACCCGGCGTCCTCTCCCAAAACAACTAAAATAACCGTAACCGAACCAAGTTCTATGCAATTTGAAGTTTCTTCCTCCACTGAGATCTGGTGTCTTCTTTTTGTTTTTGTTTTTATTAAATTTAAATTTTTCGTATTTTTTTGCCTCACGGATGCTGAACTGCTGCGCCCCCCAAACCAAGTGATTCTTTACCACATAGCACAAGGTCAACTATTCCTATTTTTGCGGTATGATATACAGCATTTACATTGGGCACAGTTTCTAAGTTTCTCACCCTCCTTGCACCCATCATGTCTATCTCAAACAGGCTTTTAAGGCGTGATTGGCACACCATAATTTGAGATAGCAATTTAGGACCGCCAATCACCACATGCAGAAAGGGATTATGTGAGCAGGTTCCGGGTTCCCCTATTTGTCGATTACCAATCGCTATCTCGAAAAATATTTGAGAGGGCGGGATATATCTCAAACCACGGCGTGCTAAACACATCCTGAAGCCTGCCTATTCCCCATAGTCTAATCTTTTGAGGGTTTCTCACTGGAGGCTCTGTATCTATACCGTGCTTTTACATCACAGGAAGAAAGAAGGTATAAAAGGATAACGAACCGAATAATTTTAGATCCCGATAATTTGTTTTTATTCTACCAGTGAAGACCGGAGTAAGGACTTGGGGGTCCCGATCTAACTCCAAGGCATACACTGATTTTTCCATCTCTTTTCCTTTACGCAAAAGATTAGGATTTGCTTGTCATGCAGGATAGATTGTCCCCCAAACTCACCCGACATCAACTTTGTTAGCACTGCCGACAGAACCTTAGGGGAAAGCTACATAAGATGTTTCCTGACAAATAGCCATCTATTAAAGTAGCCGATGTGCTGTTAGGAGGCACCTAGCAGAAGCCCTTAACGGGGCTGGACTAAGGAAAGCTGAGGGGATTTTATTGGGAAAGCTATCCGAGTTTTTCAACCTCAGGGATTAGTTACAATTTTGGAAGATAAGGGATGGTATGCTAAAAATTAATTTTAAGGGAAATTCTTGTGCTTTTACCCAGCTCTACTGTCTATATCTTCTGTATCTAAAACCCCCAACCAATCCGAGCTTCTAGGTGTGGTGGTGAGGTGACAAATATCAGTTGTGAAAGCACCCATTATTTCATGGACCGACCGAAATATCTATCACCGTAATCTATGACACGTCTGCTTACCTTCTGAGAGAGGCAAGGTATACAGACAAAACAGAAGGCACAGATTGCACATAACCTCCCGAGGGCAATCGAAACCGGCCCCAGGTTGAATAACGCCACTTCCGAGATGGCGACGGTAGCCAGGGGGGTACCCTTACAAGCTCGTAAAAAAGTTTTATTTTTAAAAAAAAGTAATCACGGGTAGCAGAATGGGAAGCACATTTGCGCCTCGTTCCGGGGATAATCACACATTCTGCTTTGGCCGGAAAAGTTAACCAGAGCCCCTCGATAACCCAGAAATTTACCCAAAGGGACTCTTAACCACTCCCGTTACATATTCTGCCGAAACGCAATTATTTTTTCTCGGGGGTCTGCTTCCTTACTAAGTGGCTCTGCTCAAATAGTAACCATTCTACGAATCTATCCCTCGGAGGTTAGATGTATCTTTATAGTATAACATTTGCTCATGATATCAGGTGTTTATTACTCCACACAACCCCAAACAAGGCAATGCTCAACCCCTTAGAACTATCTCTAATACCTCTCATTCTTAACAAGCTTCCGATACCCCATCTTCACTGACCAAATCCTTATTCATAACATCTCTATTCCCATCACCGGAAGAGAAATATGGTTCCGGACTCTACTGGTAAAGTGTGCACAGGGTACGATATCCCGCAGCGCGCGGCGCCTCGGTATAAAATTTCCTGCAAAAAACCCGAGTCTATGATCAAATCCGGACCATAGCAGAGTTACTCATTTTTTTCTTTTTTCTTTTTTGTCTGAGAAGTTTGGGTTTTTTTTTTTTGACAGGAATGGGCATTGAACTTGTCACTTTCTTGAACTCTGAATCTGATTCTAATGCGCCCCCCGTTAAAAAATAATTGGTGCACACAATAGACCCCTGGAACCATAATAACATGGTGAAGAACTCTTCCCTCTTCACAATATTTTAGGCGCGCACCCGGTAAGCCATACTACGCACACCCCCAAATACAAATACGAATACAAATACGAACGCATTTCAAAAACCTGTGGTCTAGCCATAGGTGGGGAAACATGCCAAGAAAATAGTACAGGGAGAAAGGTGTGAAATAGGAAAGTATCGTATACAAACAGACGGCACCCCTCGCCTTCTACGTACCATCTGCGAGCAAACCACCAAACCTCCTACCGGTTTATCACGGCGGCAGGCATTGCACTTCCTAGTAAAACTCACAGGCCGCTTACCACATCCGCATTCCCCATTAGTGACAGTGCACGAACACCCCCAACAATGACTAATCCGATTCCATAGTGAGCAAAAATCAACGCCATCAATCCAGTAATACATTATAGTCGGCAATTCGCAGTGGGAATGAAAATGGGCGCATGGTTTAGGGGTATAATATCTCATTTGCAATGATCTGATCATTACTTGAGATGGTCCTGGGTTCGATTCCCAGTACGTCCAGTTTGCTTTTGTTTTTTTCCTTCTTTCCACTTCGTGGATTAGGTTAAGAGGCTAACTAAGCTCAGCGCTTAGTGCTTTTCAGCCTCCATATCTTCAGCATTGGTCTAAATGCCCATCGACAGCAAGTAAGTTAAGGGCAACAAGGGCTATCAAAACCCACGAAACTCAATTACTAGATTTGAGTTCCGTGGTGTTATTGCACTAGCGTACTAGGTACTATTGGTACTCGTGTCTCCGCGTCAAGAATTAGAGCCCGTTTCGGAGTAGAGACAGCGGACACATGAGAAGTATAATCGCATCGCTATTAGAGGACCAACTCACGATTTCCGGTGATCAGTGTCATCAGCAGATAACGGACCGGCGTGTAGTATACCGTACCGGCCGGTGGATGGCTGCGGTGCTGGGGGGAAAGGGGCTGGGGCCAGTCTTCTTCGACACCCCCCCGCGAGTTATTGGTAGAAGAAGTAGGCATCCCGGAATCATTGCCTGTCTGTTCGTCCGGGTTACTAAATAAACGAGTGATGGGGGGTGATCCATGGGGGTGGCGGAGGAGTAAATCGGGTCGCCGGTTGAGAGAGTACCCAAAGGTCGACATCAAAGATCGACATCCGCGTTCTTGGGTGGATCATGATACTTTAATCTGCGGGAAAAATCCGAACACAAGCCCCAGTGAGCCAATGTAGGGGGTTGAACCTCTTCCTTCGGTTTCACGGTCATGTCATGTTATTCTGGTGAGCAAGAAATCAGCGATAGTAGGACTAACCACCGTGTCGCACTAGCGCATTGGAGCCGAGTTTTCCGGGAGTATGTCGGCTACAATGACATATGGCGCGAGTTTACGTTGTATTCATAAGGGGGGAACATTTCCAGTGCATAAACAACCGACTTAGGAACCTTAGACTAGCAAATTGGTATCCAAACATAGCCTTCACAAACTCCAAACACTACCCAGGTCCACTCCTGGATCGCTACCACTACCTACCATCCCCCCTGTCCAACCCCCTCTCCTTTACAAACCCCCGCGTCTTCTTTCCACCCCGGCTGCCGACCTTCCCACCAACCAGCGTCCCATGAACCCAATCCAACACCCCCCAAGTGGAATAATTTCCCATCCCCTTGGAGGAATAATGCGCCGCAGTCCTCTTCCCCGCACCACCCACCAAGCCTGAAAAGAAGGGCTTTCCATACCCACTATGAGTAAAGGCTTCTTCCAGCGATACAATTGAGATGAAGGCAAAGTATGTTAGCGCGTGGAAATGAAGGAACGCGGCGGGGGCGTAGACCGGTATGAAGCGGTGTATGAGGTATGGCAGTGGATGGTCGTAGTGTGCTAGTGCGGGCCAGAGCGGGGGTGGGGTTGGGGTCGCATGTTGCCACCGGGTGTGGAGGCTGGGAGCAGAGTGGAGATAGTAGCGGTGGAGGTAGTATTGCAAAACCTATTACTCATCAATCCAGTCCCCCCACGAGTTCGCGGGCAAGGTAACAAACCTCCTTCAATACCAGTCCCCTCACTAAATCCCACACCACCCCGCCTGGCAATGGCATACTACTTGAAACCCTAACCGCGCTCTTCCACCCCGCAACCTCCACAAGCGTCCACTCCACAACCCCTTGAACCCCTACACCTAACAGCATATTTCCCATCGCCATCGTGACCACCTTGCCAGCCCACCTGTCAAACTGCGCATTCGTGCCGGTGTGGATCTTCCATTCTGATGTTATGCTGGGAAGTGCGGTGTCCAGGAGGTAGAAGAATAGGGCCGGCAGCCAGAAGAATATGAATCGCGAGATCAGTGTTCCGATGAGCTCTACGCGCAGCGGCGGGTGCGCTAGGAGAAGGGTTGACCAGGTTATGTAGAAGAAGAGGAGGTTTAAGCTTGTGCTCCAGGAGGGTGAGGTGGGGGTGAAGAGGAGGGTTAAGCCGCAGAGGGTGAGGAGGGCGTCTAGTAGCATTTTTGAGTGTTTTTGTCACTGTGGGTGGTTGAGTTTAGCGAGATGGGGTTTGGAGGATGCAGCATTATGCTGGACATGCTCGGGTTGTCATAGGATGGATGGGTTGACGTCACGTCCGTGGGAAATCAAGGAATGTTATGATTGACTTCTGGAGGAAAACCCTAACCCACTGTTTTGGAGGGTTGTCTTGAGGAGCTTGGTGGAAAGGGTTGGTGGTTGGTTATGATACGGTACCACACGTAGTCTGTTATTTGTTGTGACTGAGGCCGGTGTGAATCGGGTGGGAGTCGGGACCTCCGGAGTTGATATCTCTGGGGGTGAATTGTTTGTGTTGCTGGAGGGGAAAATTTTATCGTTGGCTTGTGTAAACTAATAACATTGTGATGTCTGGTCGATGCCAAGACATGCCGAGTTTCGTAGAGCCTCATCGAGATTGTCTCGGACGGGACGACGTCAATCTCGGAAAACCGGATAACAACGGCGAAACCCCACTATCATACTCTATCGTACTCGAATGATACTGCTTAGGATGGACAGGAGCTATGAAAGTACTGGTACCGTATACCGGTGCTCGAACGGGACGACGTCAACTCCTGCCACCTAGACAAACTAGGCCGAACCGTTCTCGTGGGTTACTACCGGCAAGCGTTGCCTTACGGGAGTGATACAAGTACAAGTATCATAGCACTACAGTACAGTACTCCTGCCCCAGCATCTGCCACCCCCAGCATGGTCTAAGCCCGAGGAGGCACCGCCCTCCTTCCCTCATTCGAATATCTATGGATAACCTTCTTGTATGTGCCGTCTCCGCAACGATAGCAACAGCTCCCACAAACATGCCTATCACCGAAACCCAGTCCGGTTGGGACCCGAAGGCAGTGGTGCTCGAGTAAGTCGCGAAAATCTATACTTGGATGGGGGCGAAAACAGCCAAATGGATAGATCCGATGGTGATAGTGAGGGCAGTGGTAGTGACGGAAGCAAGCACGGTGCAGATGAAAAGAAGGTAGGGAATCGAGAGTGATTAAATTCCAAAAGGCGAGGACAATTACATCAATAGTGATGATGCTCTTGGAAGTGAGGAGGGTGAATTTTCTGGGCTCATATTTCTCGGCAGTTCGACCACGAAGGAGTAAATGCTACCCGTGGAATGAAGGTTTTCGATAATTCAAGCTCCAACGGGGAACCTGGAATGGACTCGGAGTGTGAGGCGATATTGAATGAAGAAAAGGGTAGTGACAAAAATGATACCTCCGATGTAGAGAGGATTGGGGGGTGAGAGTATGAGTAGTACTGGGGGCGCCCAAGGTTAGGAAGCCAAGCGCAGAGAGAAGTTGGAGAAGGTAATCACCGAAGAACAGATGTGAGTCTTCCTGGATAATAATGAACGGCGTCTAGTATTTTCACAGAAACTTTGTTGTAAATGTTTCTGTAGCTGCCAGAGCCGATAATGACAAAGAAACAACATCAGGTGTGTAACCACGTTTTGGAGCCTCTATCGCATATGGATCTGTAATAGCGCCCAGATATAGAAATCCTTTGACTCGCTTCAAGGTGTCCGTATCAAGCTCCAGAGGGTAACTAATTCTTTCCCCACCCCTTCGCAGCCTGTTCCATCATCCTAACCCATACTAGAGAAATATAAGGTGGCAGAATATGCGGCATTGAATCTCTGGAACGCCCCAACAGACCTCCAATGTGAGCTGTGTGAACTATGTTCACACTCTGCCACCCAGCGGAAACGTGATGATACGGATGCCTTCACCCCCGCCACCCCTTTATGGGCAAGATGCAGGGGCTCGGAGCGGGGGTTCGCGCGAACCCGAGGTAGTTTGGGTGAAGTGGAGGGTTGCCGGGTATGTTCTGCTCTTACAAGTCTGCTCGCTCCGAGTTTGAGTGGAGGGCTTAGAACTGGCGAGGGTGGGAGGCATTGGGATGATGTGCGTGGTTGGGCGCAGTGCTAGGCGGGGGCTCCTTCTGGGTTGGTCGTTCAGTGTATTTACTTCTCTCTAATTAGCGTGTTTGGTGCGAGTAGAATAATTTTGCGAGTGTGGTAACACTGAGGATATATATATATGGCAGTCATGTTTCAATTAACATGATGGGTGTAAAGAGAACATGCTGTCGCACTCTAGTTTTCTGATATCCGGGGAAGCTTTAACTTGACCTTTTACATGCGGCCTATCCTTCCGAGCAGTAGCATCGCAACCTCTCGCATACTATTCCAAAGACAGCGCAGCTAACGATCATTCCCACCAATCTCCCATCACGCAACTCGGGCTCCTCATATAATAATGTTCCCGCAGCCCCTCCCCCCTTTCCTCATTCCCTTTATCCCAGGAATCGCCTCATCTCCCCCAATCACCCCTCACGATACCCCTCCCTACATCATCTCATCTGTCCTCCAATCACCGACCGCTACTCCGGCTACTTTGGGGGAATTTATGAACAGAGATTGGTACTAAACCCCGATTTTTTAAAACATGATGTAGTGTCCTAGATATACATCACTTGACATCCTAACTTTGCTTCAAGGACAACCCTCAATTGCATTAAGACGGCTAAATAGCTCAAACCCCACTATCACTCCATCTTTTTGGACCGCTTATGGTCTCACCTATCGTGTCCGGGCAAGGTGGGTAATCAGTCACAAAATAAGGCTTTTCAGCTCCCTTAATATTAGTGAGAACTGCCTGGCGAAAATTCTCACGTAGGTCGTCGAGTGGCCACAAAGTGTCACTCGAGACTGGCGTTTTGGAGAGAGCACAAACTCGATTCCCAATACTAACGCCTTGATACCTCTGTACCTTCCCAACCGTAACGGCGAAATGTAGGAAGTAAGAGAACCTCATCTTGTCCGGGTTGCCAGCTGTACCCCCCCCCCCTCCAAAAAAATAGTTCGCCACCGAGTAAAATTCGTACCCTCATCTTTAACGCCTAGGTTAGTAACACAGAGATAGCGGGAATTCTAATAGCTCACTTGCTTCTGGTGATGTTGCGTCTATCATGTGCGGCCGTGGTGGGCGGGCGTTGATCACAGGTATTTCGACCTCGAGGATCCGAGGTTGATATCAAGTCACTTCTTATATCTCAGCGATCTTCCGCTCTTGTATGCATTAATGAATAACTTCTTGCGGGGTTATGTGATGCCCGCCACCGCTCAACTGCCATCACATAATGGGTTACTTCCTAGGATTCTAAGTCGAGCTAAGTTAAGAGAATGCTGAGGGGGTGTTTGGCTCGCAGCGATTTGATTTCGAAATCAGGTTTTGTTGACCAAACATGAGAGTTTTCGTCAATTACAGTTATTACTCAAGGCTCCGTAAGAGCTACCATCATTGAGGTCCCGTGGTTGCTTTAGATACACCCTAATATTTCAATAATGCCTACCTATCCTGTATTGTCAAGGAGGGAAAATACCCATTAGTAACGAACCCATGGAGCATACGTGGACCCGTGGCTACTATAAAAAAAGAATCCCACACCCAATGTACAGTACCTAAAACAATACATGACGAACAAAAACAGAAACCCCTAATCCTCCTCCCACCCGATTATTCTGTCACTTCTTACCACAAAGAAATATTTTCCTTGAATGAGGACCGCTAACAGTATCTTTCCTCGCAGCCCCCAGGGACAGGCAAAGACACTGTTTCGAAACAATTGGCGGCTCTAAAAGCTACAAGAGTCATTTGGAGCCTTGAAACGATTCACTATCACCTCATGAGCCATCACCCGAGCCGTCCCCCACCATCGCTGGATGTCCCCTGGAGTCCTCTCCCCTGCCCTCAACTGTCTCACTCTGTAGGCTCTGCCATCCGGTCCGGGAGCCGCCGTCCTGCATTTTGACTGCCCTGAACAGACTACAGATAGCAGCACCGTCCCGCCCAGGACTCTTTGTAGTCCTCCCAGATGGTTGGGAACACTGGCTGTCGGCGGTACAGAATTGCTGCTGCATGGTTCAACTATTCGGGCTTCAGATACCGATCTCGCAATCACTGTCCAAACCTTGAACGCCTTTGAAGAAGCCGCTCGGCAAGATGAACAGCTCACCTGTACTCCCTGCTATGCCTGGGTATCAATCTGTTGGATTCTTGGTTCCTGCCAATACAGTTATATTTCTTACTCTGGGTAGTCACCTTACTTGTTTCATTGCTGTAAAATTAGGAGATCTGAAAATCTCCAAGCTATTGATTCATTTATTCATTCGAAACTCTCTACCCCTTGGTGGTAAAACCTCTCCTTCTTCTAGTGGGAGAAAGCCTTTCTTTTACTCCTACCAGGGGTGAAAATTTCCACCCAAGGATATTACGGTACACATCGATGAGAGCAGAGCGGGGGGACGCCTCCACCAGTTGCAAGAGTATATCGTCCCTGATGGCCTTCCAGTAGCAACCTTACAAGATCTCGCATTGGCAAAAGGGATTGGATGACTCGACCGGAATGAGGAAAAGGATTTTCGGGGGTTTGAGTGCGCAATTCAGGAAATGGCAAAAGAGGGACTGAGCTTCCACGGATTGGAGGGTGACCTGGTTGAGATGTTGGACAAAATATTGGAGGGATTACAGCAACATGAGGAAGGAAGGATATTGGTACGACTTATTAGCTCCATGAAGTGAGTAGGGAGTCACTTGATCTCTAGATCTGGAAGAGCCGTGTTATTGGTAGTGGGTGTGTAGGGAGGAAATTAATTCCCAGCTCTAGAAGGCCTATTTCATTGGTACTTAGCGTGCACTACGAATAAATTATCCTTGCAACTCAGTCCCGTGAAATCGTTATAGTAACCTGAATGAACAACAACAGTGCGTGTGCAGAAAGATCTACGTATGCGGGACAAGAGATACTAGAAACAGCTCCCTTGAAACCTCCTCGAATATCGACAACGATTATCAACAAACTCGACCCCCAGTAGTTTGTCACCAATAAAATTTTACTTTGCCGGTATGACAAACGGAACCTCTAGCCGTGGCTTTGCATCAACTTGATATTTCCCCAGTCTCTCCATAATCCTCTTCCTTCTTCTCTAGTGGTCTCGCTCCCGCTGCTGAAAATATTCCGCCAACCGCTCGCTGTTCGTAACTTTGACTGGACGTTTATTTTGTTGACTAGGCGAGTCGAGAACAGTGTCCCGCGCCATATTGTCCAAGTAGGTTTGTGGAAGAATACAGGATTTATCATCTCTGCACCTTCTACCACTGATGCAATTAAGACGGGAGTCTAGGAACCGCGGAATGGTTGGTATGAAAAAGGGGAACGCGAGAAGTGGGTCACCAACAAACCTGATATATATTGACTTCACTGATCAGATAGGGCATCACACTCCGGTCCGCG
Source organism: Tuber indicum (assembly GCA_006112555.1). NCBI lineage: Eukaryota > Fungi > Ascomycota > Pezizomycetes > Pezizales > Tuberaceae > Tuber > Tuber indicum. The sequence goes on along the minus strand of VBSK01000079.1, from coordinate 85,815 downwards.
CTGCTCGGATGAAATTCTGACTCCGCCAATGCGCTGTTGCAGTTAAATATATGTGGGACTTGGATTTTTTGGGTGTCGACGGTAAGGCAGCAGGAGGCCTCGTCACAGAGTCTAATGACCACTCATCATCGTACCTCTTATTTCCGGATCGACCAATATTCCACAGCATGGAATTCCAAATCATGTTCATCCATTATGGATTTGGCAACCTCCAGCCACTCACCAGTTTGAACAAAGGCTCGGTGTATGGACAGTAGTTGAGTATTCCGTAAAAAAATATATATTGTCTAATTCGACAAGGTTAGCGATGGTACTGGGTCGCCAGGAGGGATGATTGGAAAAGCCCTGGGTCAGTCCGGCCCTGGCCAAAGCCGGACGGACTGGCCGCTTGGGATCGCTGGTTTCACAGAACGGAACCCTGGATGTTATTTCTACACTCTTTTGCAAGAGCTATTATTGCAAAAGGAATCTGGGCGGCAACTAACAAATATACTATGTAGATAGTTCTTAAAGGAGGCTATGATCTACTCTCACCAGGTTCCCACGAAGGAAACAATCACCCTGTCAAGCAGAGTCTCCCCCCCCGTTAAGCTAGAGTCTCCCCCGGTTAAGAAGGTTTCCAAATAGGGGCAAGCCAGGGTGCTGGACAGCTTACGGAGTACTCATAGTGGTTTTCTTGTCTATACTAAAGGAGGAAAGGGACAAGTGCTTATGAGGAGAAAATTTCCTGTCAAGCTTTCCCCTTCTCTGACAGAAAATTCTACGGGATCAACACCCTATCAGATACAGGACTTCACCATCAAAACTGTTATCATATCATACCATCCCGCGCCAGTAGTGGGGAGATATTAGGTCAAGTACCATAAAAACAGAAATAATTGGGAATCGTATTGGGACGTTGGAGTTGCCTCTCCTAGTAAGGTCTGTTGTATTTTCTTCTTTTTATTTTTTATTTGTCTCAGCTGGGGGCTGAAAGATAACACTCCAGCTATGATATCATATCTCTTTCTCCCTAATCCAGGAGGGGAAATTTTAGACATCTTAGCGCCATTCCCAATTATTTCGGTTTTTATGATAGGGGGTGTATACCAGATGTAATACCCCAGAAATGGTAGCAACCATCATATGTTAGCCAAAATCGTAATCAAGTAAAATATGTTTCCAAATTCGACTAAGTTACAATCATCCCCGGCTTTCCCAGATGGCGAAGATCCAGATACCTCATATTCCCATATGAACATCCACGAGTTCGCAATTTCTTTACACCAAAGCCTGAGTTATTGTCCTGGATTGCCTTTCTGTACCTGACAGATTCCCAGAATCCCCCCCCCATGATTGTGATCAGCCTCACTGCTGAGATAGTTGAATGAAGTTCATGCTTACACGACAGTGCCTTCCGCATGTGAACTTGAAGGTGAGGGTGGAAGGTTGGTTGCACTCCTTAATCTCGCCAGGTGGGAGGTGATGTAGTGAGGGGTCTTTTAACTAAGAAATTAACTCCCATTCATGGGGCACCATACACTCGAAATACTTACTATGCAGCTAAACCCTTCGTGATTTGTCTCAAATGCAGATCTCCCACCTAGCATGCGCTTTTGGAAACCAGTTCTCGGCTTTCTCTACGTTAGTTCGTCAAATACGCCTACGCTCAGCTTGGCCTCTAGGTATCATAAGTTGCGGTGATGCTCCCTGAGTGGGGCCAGTAGCTGTTGTTCTGGTCTCTGCCAATCTTGGTCGCTTGCATTCAGATGTTTTGGATCCCCACCTGCATACCTTGGTGCACAGTGGGCCCCTCCGGTTGTTGGAAATCATGGATGCGTCTCGGCGTGCTCATAACATTATACCCTTTCCCGTACATCAATCTAACCGTCCGTCTATTGCCTCTCTGCCTATTCGTCATACGTTCCCGGAACCGGTCATTTGTTCATTCCCGCTCGTCCACTTGTTCATTCCCGCCCGTTCACCTGTCCGTTCCCGCCCGTTCACCCTCCCCTCGCCACTTGTTTTGGCGCATTCGCCTTGTTAGGGAGGAGGTTTTGGTCGTGCGCTTTGGCAAAGCACGCCCGGCGGAGAGGGATGAGAACGGTAGCGGGAGTTATAGACCGCCGAGAGTTTTTGTTCCTATATTTCTTTTGTTAGCAAGGGGGCGCGGAAGGCACTGGCAGTGGGAGCGCGGAAGGAAATGGGAGCGTCTTTGTTACAGCTTGTATTTCGTTTGTTAGCATGGAAGCATTCAGAGTAAAGGAAGACTTAGATGGACGAGTGTTGGGAGTGTTCGAGATACGTGGCGATTGCACGAAGGATAGGATAGTGCTTTCTTGGATTTATGTACACTCCTGTCTTCTCCTGTCAGTTAGTTTAGTTAGTAGTCGAGAGTGTGAGCAAATTGAGAGAGTTTTGGAGCAAGAGTGTGGACTTCCCCGCTTTTGGTTGTGAAGGCCTTTCACAGCACATTTAGTCATTGACGTTTTATTTCGTTTCGCCGTTTCGTCGGAGTTTCGTTTCAGCTCTCCCTCCGGCTCACGGTTGCTTGTAAAACCGGCTTAGGCGGTAGACTATCCCAACTTGCCGGTAGTGACCCAATGACTCCTAGTGCTGTGCAAATTCGACAACATACTCCCTAATCGCCTTATGCCCAGCATTATTCTTTTCCTATTACTCCTCGGTGTGTTCTGCCCCATGCTCATGTAGTGCTCCGCTTACCCGTGCAAATCTCCACACCCGGCCAGGGAAATTCCTGCCATTTCCTGGGATTATAGCGTTTGGATAATGCGGTGTGTTGGTGCACAGTAAACAATTGACGCCTTACCGTATGTTACCATTGTGTGTCCACGATACAGGAAAACGAGTTCTCGCAATATAAAATTTGACGCAGGGTAATCAGAGTATAAGAGCTAGACATGGTGCTTTGACAGCATTCAGCAAGATCGCGTGCAGGACGGCGCTGTTGGAGAGGAACCATATTGTGTCCAAGAGATTCCTATCCGCAATGCCAAAGATTAGTTGTGGATTTGGGGTCTGATTGGAGTTTCTCTTTGCGGGCCGTGTGTTATCCTTGGTGTAACATCATGCTTAAGTCTCCGCTGGGAACTTGATTTTTTCTTGTACTGGACCTGCGGGAGGAGCCTGGTGGGTGCGGTATCATAATATGTCGATGTACTTTCTTGTATTGAGGCTATTATTTTGCACCTTCCGCTGTAAACCTACCGTCCGTGAAATACGAAGTCAACCCCGATAGCATCTCGTATTGATATCTTCGCGGAACGGAGACAGCATATACAAGCTCCCCAGCCAAGAGTAGCCTCCTAAATCCTAAAATTTTATGATTGAATCCCGGTTTTCATACCAGTCTCCATTCCAAAATTTCTCGCCACCCCCTACATCCGTAACACTCCCGCCACAGCGACCATTCCTACGACAACACTCACGCCAACACCAACCACCCCCACCTTACTGCGGACAACAGTTCGAATGCTGCAAAAGTATTGATTGATACGACAAATTGGATGATAGGAAGAGAGAAAAAATGAGGAACACTTGATATACTCCATGGAAGGGCGAGATGTCCAAACTGTCTAGTGGCAGGAGCGAGGTATTGAAATACGAGCGAACAACATCAGGAATGAAGTGATAGCAACAGATAGTAAATAGCGCCAGGAAAAGAAAGGGATCTAGGTGTGGCCATAATCTGATGTAATGAGAAATGTGATCAGAAGCATGTTTCAACAACGAGTGTCAGATATATGATTTTAGTGTGATGGCAAGCACCTGTCATACCACTTGGGGCACCAGGATTGAGGGATCTACAAGATTCATGATGTGTATACGGGTAGATATGGCTGGTTACTATACGGGGGCCTCTGGGTGCAATGTCGAGGGAGTGCAAGTCAACGAGTCCTTTTCTCTTCTTTCTTTAAAAACCGCCGTCTGATATATTCTTCATATTCATATCAGCTTGCCTTCAATCTCCAACTCATGGTTTGCGATTTCTGAATAGAGTGTCGTAGTATGACTTCCGAATATGCATCGGTCATGTCATTGACTACGACAGAATTTCTGGTATGAGTTCATCACCAGATGAACTCATTACACGGTTGACTGCAGTAGAGCTTCCTCGGGAACTCTATCGTAGAACTTGTTTAGTTTTCTCTCCCGTGTTTCCTCTCTTTACCGCTATATTGTGTGGTATCGTTGTCGCTGATTTTCCTTTCTCTTGCACGAACTACATGTCATGTATGATTGTAGCGCGCTCTCCTGTAGGATAAATAGGGCCCGATAGCCCTCCGGTAGAGCTTCAAGCAAGCAAGAAGCACAAATTCAAACAAGAATTACAACATCGAGTACGAAACTCGGACGAGTGAGGTCTCATGATTGAGTTATAAAAGAAGGGAACGGAGACTGGTGATGGCTAAGTTACCTACTTGGAAATGACAACTAGCAAGTGTAGCCACGCGTAAACAGACTGAATTACAGTTAAGGGCTTTTGCTTCAACTCTACGAATCCTAGTTTCGTTCACATTTCAGTGTGTAAAATACCACGGGTGTCAAGGGAGGTTTTACCTCCCGTCTCGTTTAAGTTATTCACAAACTTATCGCAGTAAAGCTTGGATCCTAGATTACTTCGAGCTCTAATAGGAATACTATTCATATTCATCAGGATATTCAATGACTTTCTGGATCCTTGGTTAAGTTCGCCGTCGAATGATATTTTTGTTTCAACGAACTTGCTCCTCGATTGCAAGCAAGGTGGCAGGTGGGAACAAACCGTGACACCGTAGTGCGCTGAACTGCACAAGCACTGTGCTTGGCCGTCATGATGGGTGTACGAGTGCGAGTGCAGTACAAACCCCGCGCCTGCAGTATCAAAGGACCCGGGACAAGGTTGCGGGAAAATCCTTCATGGTTGTATCGGCACTGCAAAGGACTATTGTATCATACTTCAAGCAAATTACTCGAGTAGCTGTTATGCAGATTTTAGATCGATTAATCCCTAAGCCTTCATGTGTGGTCCTGATATGCTAAGCGAGCAGTTTCCACGATACCGTAGGCTCTCTAGGAATTTGGCCGAGATTTGTGTTGTGGCGCGGGATAGCGGTAACACTTACCAGTACTCGAGTAGAGAGGTACTTCATTTCCAGAATAGATGCGGTAACTTATGAGAAAGCAGGGTGTTTCCAACAAAAAATTGGAGGAGTTTGATTGGTCAGCCTTGGGGTATCCATAGTGTTCCTTAAAATAAACCCGCTTTTCTTCAGCACTCAGCTATTCAACCAACAGACCAACTCAATTACCTATCCTCCGCCGTACCAGTTTCCGACAAGCAAAGATGCCTGAATATTACAGCAACAATATCAACTCCAATAATACCAACTTCAATAGTATCAGCTATAACCTTATTTTTGCTGATGAACGACCAAATATCCTGGCCTGGCTATCACCGTTGGAGCCTAGGTTACGGCACCGAGACATACAAGAACGCCGAGTCGATAGTGTGGGGAATTGGGCCCTACAAACCGAAGAGTTCAGAAGCTGGTACACTGGCAGTGGAGGAAGTGAATCCGACGTTGCGGTTTTGTTTTGCCATGGAGATCCGGGGGTTGGCAAGACCTATATTAGGTAACAAGGACGAGCCTTGAGATATACATGAAAAGGTGCAAGTGCTGACAAGTCTCGATTTCAGCTCATTAGTGATAGACAGCTTGTGCGATAAGTTCAGTGGACAAAATGTCGCGGTTACGTGTTTCTACTTCGACTTTGCTGCCGAAAGGGAACAGTCGTCGACGAATGTGCTTGGGGCCCTGCTTAAACAGAGAGATACCGGAGGAGATAGCGCAAACCTACGAATGCCAGAAAAACGCCATTGGTGGGCGAGGACCGCAACTTGCCGATGTTGTGAAGATGCTACAGACCACCTCCGCTGGAAAGTCCACGTTCATCTGCATTGATGCTCTTGATGAATGCGCGGAAGGGCATCGGGTTAAGCTCCTTGATTCTCGAAACCAGATTCTCAAAATCTCTCCCGGAACACGAATATTTGTAACTGGTAGACCGCATATTCGACCCGAAATCACAAGGCGTCTTACTGGAAGAGTAAGAAGCATATCCATATGTCCAAAAAGAGATGATATTATCACATTTCTCCATACAGGGCTAAGTGAGGACACGAACCCGGACGCCATGGACATCAGTCTGGAGGTAGACATCCTGGAGAAAATTCCGCAAGATGTTTCTGAAATGTACGTAGAAGCAAGGGCGCCGGGAAAGCTATCTCTAACAGATACATGTCTAGATTCCTACTAGTCTCTCTGAGTATTAATGCGGTCCTACAAGAAACCACCATCCATCGCAGGCGACAAAAGCTCAACGCAATGACCAATGGGTTGGGACTGGGAGATGCTTAATTATGGTGCAACGATCGGTCGCATAAAGGGACAGGGTGGGGAGAAAGCGAGGCTTGGCATGGCGGCTTTGATGTGAATCTCTCGCTCGGGGCGACCACTGAAGCCCGATGAACTTTGTCACGCCCTAGGGGCCGAAATCGGGTCGCCTGATCTCAACGCGGAAAATGTCCCTTCCATAGGGGTACTACTGGCGTGTTGCCAAGGACTTATTTGTCGTGGATAAGGAGGCCTCCACGGTCCGATTAATCCACTTTACCCTTCAAGAGTACCTCCGGACTCATCCCGAGCTATTAGGCACAACTCGCTCGATGATAGCGGAAACTTGCTTAAGTTACCTGGATTCGCAGCGGGTCAAGGCTCTTTCGACCAGCCCCTCTCCCGATCTTAGGGGCGAGCCATTTCTCGCATATTCCTCTCTCTATTGGGGAGTGCACGCAAAAAAACGACCTTTCAGATAACGCGAAATTTCTTGCTCTGAAGCTATTTGACGACGGCTACAATAATCACATATCCACTAAAATCCTCTTGAGAGCACAAAGATGCTTCTCGTACTGGGTTGATTTCGATGAACTTTCCCTGTTCAGTGGTCTACATTGTGCATCGATTTTTGGAATTGATGAGATTGTAACTTATTTGGTAGAGGCGGAAGGTTACGACAACAACCAAACGGACTGTGTGGGTAACACTCCTCTCGTATGGGCCGCTTGGAATGGGCACGAGGAAGTGGTGAAAAGTCTACTCGGACGGGATGACATCAACCCCAATGAACCAGATAGGTACGGTCAAACACCACTCTGGTCTGCTGCTTGGAATGGGCACGAAGGAGTGGTGAAAATTCTACTCGGACGCGACGACCTCAACCCCAATAAATCAGCTACCTGGGGCCAAACACCACTCTGGTGTGCTGCTGAGAGCGGGTACGAGGGAGTGGTGAAAAGTCTACTCGGACGGGATGACATTAACCCCAATGAGCCAGAATTGTACGGCCAAACACCACTCTACTGTGCTGCTCGGAATGGGCACGAAGCAGTGGTTCAGAGTCTACTAAGACGGGATGACCTCAACCCTCTCTACCCAGACAAATTTGGCCGAACACCGCTCTGGAGGGCCGTTGAGCGTGGCCATGTGGGAGTGATAGCACTGCTACAGCACTCCGCACCTACTATCTGAGACAAGACCCACGCCCGTGGAGGCATTGCCCTCCTCACCGCCTTCGAATATGGATTCCCCACAATTCCTTCATAAACATGCCTGTCGCCGCCACCGTTTTGCCCCTCTCACCCCCGCTCAACCTACCGTAGTTTAGGGCGCCGTCTTATCATAGTTACCCCCCTTTCCCTCCTTCTGAAGTCGGCCAACCACTGCAACTCGGTTTAAATATTCTTCCATCATATCAGTTGAACTAAATTGTCCGCGACTGTAGCGCATATATTTACCACATACCCTTCCAAACCTCTACCAGATCTTCTTTCGTGCTCGGGTCAGGATTTCTGAGTTTCTGTTTATAATCTATCTAGTGTGTGGCGTTTTCGGTGTACCTCTGTATTGTGTTCACATAAGCCAGTGTGATATTACTGTTATTATTATTGTTGTTGTTCTCGCTTTTTGGCTGTAAACCCTCTTCTGTAATTTATATTTTATATTTCCTATCATACAATCCCCTTTTCCACCTTTCTTTCCATTTGGAGTGTAGGCGTGCGAGTTGTTTCGTTATTGATAAAGCAGATAAAGTGCAAGTATTGCTGACACTCGTTGAAACTGATTCGTGCCCTCCAAAACCTGCACAAGGCGTTACCCTTACTATTGTGAAAGATTATTTGCCTCCACCACGCCGGAATATTTATTCGAGGGGAGATAAAGGGGAGGGGGGGGGGGAACTTGGGGATACCACACAGAGTAATGTAGAAGGGGTTTTTTTCCCTCTCCTTTCCTTTGAAGGGATTGGAGATCTTAATAGTGAGATACCTCCAATTGAAATGTTGCAGCCTGGTGCTGGTTTTGGATGGCATGAATCACAACTCGTGCGGGGTTGCGATCGGCCTCGCTACGGAGATGGTTTAACGAAGTGTATGCTTATATGCCAGTGCATTGCGCGTGTGAGCGTGAGGGCGATGATCAAATGCTGGCTGCACTCGTTATTCTCGCTTGTCGGAGGGGAGGGGGGGGGGGTAACACAGCGAGGGGTCTTTCAACTGTGAAACTAACTCCCATTCTTTGAGCATCATACACTCTAAAGACTCAGCTAAACCCTTCTTAAACCGTCTTTAGTGCAGATCTCCTGCCTAGCATACACTTTCGAGAGCCAGTGCTTAGCTTGCCATAGGTTATTTCGTCCAATCCCGCTGCCGTATCTTGGCCTCTGGGCATCATAAGCTGCGGGGATTGCTCCCTTGAATCCGGTTAGTAGCTGTTGTCGTGGCCTCTATCCCGCTTGGTCGCTGGGGCTCGGATGCTTGGGATTCCTGCATACCTTGGTGTATGGTGGGCCTCCGGGTCTTATGCAGTAAGCTAGACCACCGATATCCCAACTCTCTGGGAGTGACCGAATGTCACTTTGCGCCGTGCAATATTGTTGGAAATACGTTATCCACCCTATGAGTCATAGGTATGAGTCATGGAATTGACTCATACATGTGACGAGATATGAAAAGGGGGTTTCCTTGGCAGGAGAACCATGTTATCACGTGATGGAATATGTCTATATAAGACCAAGTGTATTTCCCTCTGTTACCACGTACTTTGCTAGTGCAAGCGTGGAATCTTATCTTTATATCTAAACTATACTGCGTTCACGTACTTTGCTAGTGCAAGCGTGGAATCTTATCTTTATATCTAAACTATACTGCGTTCACGTACTTTGCTAGTGCAAGCGTGGAATCTTATCTTTATATCTAAACTATACTGCGTTCAACTCTCAGTGCCGTCTTAGTATCTAAGAGACAGCCTCAGAGACTGCAATATTTTCAAATATCAGCTTCCATCCTCCCTAATATCCTCTTGTCTACTACCCTTCTTCTTTTTGTTTTTTTGCCTCACAGGACATTCTGTCCGATCCTCACTCCTGTCGGGCATCATAAACCAATGCGGGCTCCCCAGTTAGGAAGGGGGATTCCTTCCATGCTGTGAGATGTCTGTGTGAGGATAATGCCACACTCTACCCGACTGGGAACAACTGGTGCCGTATCGTGGATTGCAGCTATAAGGTGCAATACTAGAAAATCGCATCTCGCACTATGGAATTTTATGTCAGGCAATGGTGTCTTTTGCCATAGGAGTGCATGTTGTAGGGAGTACTGATGTATTAGGTTTCCCAATAACAACCGCATTTATCACCAACCCACAGAGATTAGAGGATTGTTAGATACAAGGCTTAAACTGAGGCTCTGGCGGAATACGGAGGGGATGATGTTGGGGAGGGTGCCACTAGGGGGGTGGAGCAAGGAGGCGTCCATGAGATTCTTATCCACAATCCTAAGGATACTTGTGCATTTAGAGCTGTCCGTTTGTTTTTTTCCGTCCTAGTCTGAACACCATGCGTGAACGTATCCGCACGGCCATCACAGAGTCTACACTTTGCACTCCAACCCACGTCTCGCTGGCTCTTCTATTCCAGGGAACCTTTCTCTGCCTGCCGGAGAGAGATTAACTCTGGTACAAAGGAGATAGCCTCCGCATTGTTGCCCCAGGAAATTTCCCAAGTATCGACTAACTCAATGAGCGCTATCTGTGTGAGGTCGCGGGGGGGGAGATTTGGGTTTTCCCGGTGCACAAGTCATTGACAGGTCCGGATGTTTCGGCCACTGTAGATGGGAAGAATGGGATATTATCCTGTTCCCCCGACTCCCAGGAGAACTATAACTTATTTCTTTTAACAGCCTATGAAAATCCCAGCCGTAACGTCTTGACCGCCTAGTGAAGGGTTTGTTTTGACAGCCTATAGAGGTCTAGTGGGGATGGGGGGTAGTTGGGTGGAAGGCCATCAAGCCGTAACATTAGTATCCGCCGATTTGCGCATGGTCTAACGGGACATTTCGTACCTCCACCCCCACCCCCACCTCCGCTAACTGGTATATATATACCTTTGTACAATTTTCCCGTTTTTTGGTACCTATAATGGCTGAAGAAATTGTTTTTTCACCCCCGGTCCCGCTGGGCGTGGCTCTGGGCATGTCCACGCTTGGTTAATATTAGCGCACCGCCAGGGGGTCTAATTGCATCACACCAATCACAAGCCGTAGGGTAGGGTTGGGGAAAGCGCACTTACTCATGATGGTCAGTACTTGCAAGGGGCAGTATAATACATCCATAAAGACAATCCAACACCATCAATACCGGTATACAAGTACTCGAGTGCTGTATATGAATGCGGGATAAGGGGGAGGGCAGGTTTAGTCGTCATGAACTCACGCGTAGACGGGCTGAACAGGTAACCACTTTTCGGTCAGAAGGATCCGTTAGTGACATGCAAAGGTACTGTATTGCACTGTACAAGTACTAGTACAGCACGGCAGAGCACCGGAAAAATAGAAGTTAATACAGTACGGTAAGTATATTGAGACAGCATTATAGGCACATGGGCCGACAGTCAAAGCACCATATCGTCCACGATGGTGAACAAACAAACACTACCAGTAGTACTGTACAGTAAAAATTCCAATATGCTGCATCATACTCGAGTACTGTGGAGAAACCAGTCAGCTTCGGTTGGAACATGACAATTTTCTGGACAAGTTACACACTCCTCAACTATCACATCATTGCCAAAACGACCCACCAGCTTCCCAAATTTAATACAAGTACGAGTACAGTACCGTAGCATATCATACTGGTGCAGTACAAGCTTATCGTATCAGAACCCAGAACCCACACGGCGAATAACCGTAGCCCACCTATCACATACCGCATCATCGCTCAGGATAAGGTGTACCGGCACTCGATCAGACTACAGTACCAGCACCGGTACTCGAGTGCTCGGCCCAAACCGCTCCCGTGGTCAAAAGCTGTGAATCACTTCACACGAGAGCTGGGCAGTTGAGCATGATTGACAAATATTCGGGGAAACCTAACCCTGCAAGCCTTGAGGAGACAAGATAAGGCCCCCCATTGCAAGGCCACCGTGACAAACCCCAGACTTACAGGTAAAGTACCTCGTACCGGTACGTGCATGTACAGGGTTCAGGGATCAAAGGATGGGGCGGGGAAAGCTATGATACATATTATCAATATTATTATCACGGTCATAGACTCATAGTAACTTCCCGTATCATACCCATCCAAGTTTTTTTATGCCAGCGCAAAAAGCACAGCCTTTCTCCCATAGCCAAGAAAATAATACCTCAACTTCTAAGTAAGAAAACACAATCATAAAAAAAATCGTAGGAAATCATTAGCTGGTAGCTTGACTGTTAGGTTTTTTTGAATGGCGCGATGGCAAAGTTATAACTCCGTAGTTAACGTTGATCGGATAGACAGGAAGTCGAGGGATGCAAGTACTCGTACCGGTACCGGCACTGTACCGTACTGTACAGTACATGTATCAAAGAAGTGCGGTAGCTGTGCTCACAAGTACCGGTGACTAATTGAATGTTCGCGCTATGGCTAGAACCAACACCTAATTGAACACCAAGGTCCCCCAGCTGCCAGTCCCTCGCGCGTTACCGCTTATTCGCTTGTCTCAAAACCGTTACCCACTGCCCGTTCCCCAATAATCACGGGCGCCAAGGAATTTGGTTGACTCTCGCCTGCAGCCATGCTCTGTCGATCCCTTCCACACAGCCCCCATTGACTCTCCCTATGTCATGCATGACATTCGCTTCAACCTCCAATCCACAAAGCTTCCGGCTAGCAGATATCTCCCACCCTTGTCTACTCGAGTATATACTGGTATCTGCCTTGAGGCAACCAGCGCTAGATTGAGACATGCTGTGCCATAGACTACCATCAGAATCTTGAGGGCCCGGGCAATTTCCTTGGCCATAATTATGCAATGGCAGCTGCATCCGCAAACGTTAGTAAATCACGGGCATGCCTTCATGCGCTTGACTCACAATGAAAACAATTCGCCCTAATTGATTATTCTACCTCTTGGTCATATTAAGCTCCAAAAGAACCCCCGCAAACCACCCCCACCCCCTTAAATCCCCCCTCCCTTCGTAAATTCTCCATCCTTCGAACAAACACATTCTCAACACCACACGGATCGTCATCATGGTCACTAGAGTTGTCTACTTTGAGAATGGCTACCAGCAATGCCTTCCGCTCATTTCAACTACGCTAAAGTCTCACGTCGTGGATCTCACCGCCTCGCACACCCTCACACAGGTGTATAACAATTCGTCGACCAAGGATATCGCTGAAGCCCGGTACACATTCCCCCTCTACGAATCCTCCGCTGTCACGGATTTCCAGGCTCTGGTTGGGGAGAAGACGATCAAGGGAGTGGTTCAGGAGAAGGCCAAGGCGGAAGCCATCTACCAAGCTGCTAAATCCGCCGGGAAGGTCACCGCTTTGTTCACCCAGGATACCAGTGAGGTCTTTACCACCAGCGTCGGAAACATCCCGGCCGGCGGTTCGGTGGTGGTGGTCATCAAGTACGTGCACGAATTGAAGCAGGACATTGACGTCGATGGGATCAGACTCGTCATTCCCACCGTCATTGCTCCAAAGTACGGAAACGCGCCCGCCACCACGCCCTTGGTTTTCGGTGATCGGTGGCGCGCCTTTTGGGGCACCTTCTCGCGGGGTATACGGGATATTGGCAACGTCGAGGATGCCGGCCTTTCCCTCTCCGTCACCGCGACCATGAGTGGGATGATAAGGGGAATCACTTCACCCAGTCACCCCATTTCCATCGGCCTTGGCTCCCATTCTAGTGCCGACGACACAGACTTCAATCCCAGGAAGGCGCATGCAACCCTCGCTCTTGCCTCGCCGTCCCTGACGGGTCTCGACAAGGATTTCTCCCTCCTCATCAATGCCAACAATACTGGCGACCCAAGAGCATTCCTCGCTCCTCATCCGACCCTCCAGGATACGTCCGCGCTTATGATCACCATGGTTCCCAAATTCGTCCTTCCCCCGCAGGCTCATGAGATCATATTCGTTGTTGACCGCTCAGGGTCGATGCAAGATAAGATTGCCACCGTCCGATCTGCTCTCCAACTTTTCCTGGCCTCATTGCCGGTGGGCTCGTACTTCAATATCTGCTCCTTCGGATCGAACCGCTCATTCCTTTGGCCGCAATCCAAAAAATATTCGGAGGAGTCGCTGAACGTGGCGAAGGCACATGCCATGCGGCTGGATTCCAACATGGGTGGAACGGAAATACTTGCCCCTATGATGGACTCTATGAAGAAGCGGCGACCGGATATGAGGACGGAAGTCCTCCTCCTCACGGACGGAGAGGTCTGGGATACGGAAAGGTTGTTTGGATTCATCAACGAGTCTTCCAGGGATGGGAATGTTCGTTTCTTCTCACTCGGTGTTGGGGATGCAGTGTCGCATAGTCTCGTGGAGGGAATCTCCCGAGCTGGAAGGGGGTATTCGCAGATTGTCAGCACCACTAGCAATCTCCAGAAGAAGGTCATGCGCATGTTGAAGGCAGCATTGACGCCTCACGTCAACGACTGGGACATAGATTGGGCGGGAAAGCCTGAAAAGCAGCGTGCGACTCTGGCCACCCCTGCCCCCAGCACAGCCGCTCCGATTTCCCTCTTCGACCCAAGCTGTGACCCAGACAGTGCTCCTAGCGCTCCATCTAGTAGTTCACCCAATCTCACACTACCAAAGGTCATCCAAGCGCCCACCGTTGTCCCCGCACTCTTCCCATACTCCCGGGCAACCATTTACTTTTTGATATCCAACGGTGATCGACCGGAAAAGGTATCCCTCAAGGGTTCCGCGCACGATACCAGCTCGAACGCCATCTGCCCACTTCAAATCGAGATTCCCGTGCAAGCTGTCACTTCCGCAGGGGCATCACTCGGCCTGTACCAACTAGCCGGACGGAAGCTCCTCCAAGACCTCGAGGAAGGCAGACTTTCATACCTCGAGGGAATCTACGATGAGACGAAAGAGCCAACAAAGCACGCAGAGCTCATTGCGAAAGAAGGAGCCAGAGTCGGTGTTGAATTCGGGCTGGCTAGCAAGTGGACCTCTTTTGTGGCGGTTGCGGAGGACGAACCAACCAGGGAACAGCATGCAAGTCAACAAATGGGGGAGGGCGCGAGCGCGCTTGCCGGGGGGGAACAAACCACCGGCTCTCGAAATGTATTTTGTTCCATCCAGGAAGCCGGGTCCTCAGGATCGGGTCGCAGGGGTAGCATGGGTAGCATGAAGGCAAAACGTAAATCCATCTCAACTGCTCGTAGATGTCGAGCAATGCCCCAGGTGCATTACCCGCAACAACAGCAACAACAACAGATGCAACAGGCGCAGGTGGCAATGCAGCCGACGAGTACCGGGGGATCATCCGCAGAGTCGGGTGCACTCTTTGGAGGTCCATCTTCCCCTTCACCATGGAATCTCCGCGCGGGCTCGCTCACAGCTCCAGCCTCCGACCAATCTCCAGCATTTATCCCCCGACGACGCGCATTCCAACTTTCCAGCCCGCCGGTACCCCTCCCGGACAGTGACGAGTTTGAGCCACCCGAGCCCGCCCCTAAACGCAAGCTCCGGGGTAGACCGGAGTCGGCGCCAAGGGGACCACAAAACCTGGCCTCCGACCTCGCCACCCTCCAGCAATTCAACGGGATGTTCAAGTCGGACTGGAGGATATTCGCTTGGCTGGGCTTGCAGGACCACGGGTTGGAAGGGGCGCACGCAGATGCGGACCTTGTCGCGACGATGGCGGTTATCGTTGCGCTGGAGACGAAGTTCCCGGAGTTGTCGGAGGAGTGGGAGTTTATGGTTTCGAAGGCTAAGGAGGTGGTTGGGAGGCTCTACTCCGAGGGGGATAGGGAGGCTGTGGCTTCTGCTGTTCGGGCAGCTCTGGGTGTGTGAATTTGCTAGGCTGTCTTTCTCTTGTTCTCTTTTTCCTTTCTTCTTTTCTTTTTCCTTTTCTCCGTTCGGTGTATTGGAGGGAGCGAGTGCGAAGGTGTGAAGGTCATGAAAGCTATGATTAAAGTTCCGCCTCGCGCCCCGTCCGGGGGCTCTTTTTTTCTTTCCTGCTAGGTATTTGATCGGGTGATGGGTCAATTTTTACCATTAAACCTTTTCCCTTTCAAGCGTCCATCATAAATTAGTCAATGATGAGTTTAGGCACTATCGTGATGAATAAACAGACTTGAATTATTCCCAAGTGGGAGGGGGTGGCAGTAACTACATCATGAACAACAAAATTCCAAACCCCCAAAAGAGAGAAAGGCAACCGTGCTGCTCCACACCTTATGACAGCTTAAGTGTCCAAAACAAGCATTTAGTTAAACACCAGTGCAATCACGACGCAACGATGCGCGAGAAGCCATCCAAAACCCATCTACTTTATTCGCCCACTCCTGAACACCCCCCCCCTCCTCCCATAACATTCCATGCTGTGAGCGTGATATACTACTGTACTGTACTCAAGTATCATAAATTTGATTGCTGGACTGCTTTTCCCCCCTGAAAACCAAACCTAATTCTGACTCCCATAGAGTTAAGATTCCTTTAACTACTGAACTGATAAGACGTGCCCCATTGTGTAGTAGGGTTGGATAGTGGTATGATATAGTATCCTATGATGTGATAGCTAGCAGTGGAAATTATGGGTATATCATAGTTTAGAGTGGGGTATAGTATTGGCATGATATCTCGTGCCGTCGGGGGATATATATATTGAGGGGGGATAAGAATTTCGGGGGTATACTGATGGTTTGGCCGGCTGTTGAGGCCCGTGTTTGATTTTTCTAGTTCACTTTGGTTTCCAGTTCTCCAGGGGGAGGGGATATCTAGAATAGATTTCGGACGTTGAATACTTAAAGGTTTATGTGCCGCGCGCGGTCGTTTTGTGGGAGGAGGGTAAACGCTAGTTTCTAGTTTCAGCTTTTGAGGTAAAAGAAACAAAAAGACGGGCGTATCCATCGCAGCTGGAGCACCAATTGGTAGGTACTGCCCAGTCTTCCAGCTGGTATCATAAGTTAAGATATATATAACGTATGTGTGAATCTGATCCTACAATTCCCGCATCTCCTCGGTAGAGAACATGATTTTCGTTATTGCCCCCCCTTGTTAGATTTCTAATCTTTCGAACGGATGTGTCTCGCCTGTCCATCCTGCTCTCATCGCGGAGGGTGTGGCATTGGGAGTTGTCCAATAATACTTCGAGTTCACGTTAGTAGCAAGTGATCGTGATGCCCGACTAAACCGTCGACAATTTTCACCACTATGATACCATGATGACGATCATGGGTGAATACTCGTTAAACTAAATATCGATTCTCACCCCCTAGACGTTGAGCAAAAAATTACAACAAATTCCATCCCAAACAAACCACACCCCTAACCCTAATCACTCCCACTGCTACCGCCATCTCCACCCCCGGCCCCGGGCGTCAGCGGCCACGTCGCGCCCCAATAATCGGCAAACGGATCCCAATGAGAGTCGGTGTGCCTCTCATACTCCAACGTCATGGCCAACTCCTTCGACTGTTCCTCGCCCCAAATGTAGCCGACAAAAGCGTACATGGCGTCCATCCCCGCGGCGATCCCCGAGGATGTCCAAATGTTCCCGTCGACAACCCACCTCGCCTGCGCCACCCAATTCACCTTCGGCCCCTGACTCGTCACCCACGCCCACAACTTTTTATTCCCCGTCGCGCTGCGGCCGTCAAGCAGGCCCGTTGGCGCGATCAGCGCCGACCCTGTGCACACGGTCATGAGGTACTTTAGCGATGGGTATATGTTCTTGATGAATTCGCGGGTGGACTCCAGGCCCGGCGCACGGGAGCCCAGGCCGCCCGGGACGAGGAGGAAGTCGAGGGGGGGAACAGTGGCGAAGGTGTGGGTTGGCACAATGCTCTCGCTGAATTCCGAGCCTGTGGTGTTGGTTATGGGCACCTTTGTTGACACGGGATCGAGGGTTTCGGCGATTATATAGAGATTTAGCTTCTCCGAGAAGGCGAGGGTGTTTAGGACGTCGATGGGGCCGAAGACGTCCAGAGCTTGGAAGCCCGGGTATAAGAGGATGCCGAAAGTGGCCGGGATTGCTGATGGAGTTAGGTTAGTGATCGGCATTGATTGTCAGAATTGGGGAGGGATGGTAGCTACGTTTCTCATCAGCGCAAGTGGCAGTGTTGACGGAAGTGGCAGCCATAGTTGCAAAGACTATGGTCCGAAGGAACCACATCACCGAAGCCGCGTTGGAATAGCGGCTTATATAGTACCTCTTTCCAAAGCTAACACTACTCGAGCAGAGCATCTTCCGTCAGCTATCCTTCAAAATATGATACGTAAAATCTCACCATACCCTGCAGCCATACTTTCTTATAGGACCTCCCCCCGCCGCCAGGTCGTTACCCCCGCCAATCCCAACCGCCCCTCAATATATCACTGCCAAAAACGTTTACCCCTTGCCGAAAAATGCCCTCAACAAGGGACACCATCTGACCCTAGCCTGCAGGTAAGCTCTAGCGGGATCCAGGCACTTGTAGAGCTGTAGAAGTTGTTGGAAAGTATTATCATAGCCCGGCCCAAAACAGCGCCACGCATAGTCTCAATCCCCATCTCTATCGCCGAACGCTTCACCAGAAGATTGCGGTGAGAAAAGAGGCGCACAAACTTAACACCAATTCGTCGAGCCAGTTCCCATTCATGTAGTCATCTTCTCGATCGGAGAAACTTCAGCTCAATCCGCACCGTCACACAAAAAGCGGCTGAATGGTTTCTCCATCCGCCAGTGATCCGCTCTGTCCCTTGACCTCTCGCCGTCAATGATTCGCCGCGGGATTACTTATTCGCAGATCGAGAGAAGGGTTATTCGTACGGATTACGGTATGTCAGTGATCTTCCGGGGATGCCAACACGTGATCGAGAGGCCTCTCGTAGGACAACGCCCGGGGGGCTGGCGATGAAGAGGGGATTCGAAAGCAGAGTACTATAGTACCCGTAGGGGTTCCCGGAGGCATGTAGAGTACTGACTACCATAACGATAGCTGCAATTTGGAGACAAACAAATGGTGATGATGATGACTACCCCAATGTGTCGGAATATCGTTGATGCGGCACCTAATTAGGAAGGTTTGGACGTCCCCATGTCAGTACCGATACCTTTTCCATCCCCCCTCGCATACCCGTGTGGTTCCGAGTGTACAAAAAAAGTGACATGATCATGTCTCGCCTTAAGATAAGGCTGTTCTTCCGGGAGCCCTTGGGACGATTTCCTTCCGGCGGTATACAGTTTTGTGCTGTATGATACTTTTCTAAAGACTGTTAAATTTACCATGTATCGTAGCGATAGGAGGGGAAAAACCTGCTTGGCGGATGGCATAGGATGGGTGTGCAGCTTATGAGGTGCTTTGACATTTTCACGGTTAGACAATATCCACCATACCCCCCTCATCAACTCAGATTAGCTCTTTTCTCTACCCTAATCAGGGTTAGCTTTACCTCACTTCACTTTTTCTGCGTTGGTCAATTTATTTCATCTTTATCCAGGTTAATGTTTGTTCATCCTTCTTCCCTTTAATTCGATTAGACTAACCATAGAATACGAGTATATTTTCTTACAAGATATAGCTCGGTCATACCATCATACTAGTAAGGTGACGTCTGTAGACTCCAATATTGTTTGTACTCCGAGACCGACCGGAACTCAATTCGACAACTAGTCTTATTCAGTATTGCTCTTTTTCTTTAGTTGATTATCCAAGTTTGTGTATGTCTTCTTTAGCTTATACATTTACATAGCCTATTCATTTACATTTTCATCTAGAAATGCTAACCAAGTATTTGATATAGTTCTTCCTGGACCTTGGACGTTTAATCATTTCGCGTAACAAGATGGACCCGTAGAAAAAAATTGAGAAGTTCATAAATTGTAGACCGCCAGCTGAAGCCATGGGAAAAAAACGCCGTTATCAAAAAAGTCATTTTGATATATTTAAATCGACTGAGGCATTACCCACATCCTAGGCCTACTTGGAAATTATTTATGGAACGAGAGTATGTCTGGTGACGAAGGAAGGATGTAAAATGAGAATAGCTAAAACACAAACGAAAGAGACGATGATAGTATAGCTGCTGACAGCAAGCAAGAGGTTTGGTTGGGTGCTGGGATGGGTCCCGGTTTTTGCTTGGAGGATACACGAACTCCAGGGGCTATATAGAAGGGGGTTGAGGAGGGGTGAACAATCCGATCGGGCGAAAGCCATTTTCCATAGACTCGGGAGCAGAGTTATTGATGCCCAATACACCAACTTGCGCACTGGGGTCTACCGATGGGAGGTCTATGGTGTCGGCGCTAGGATCACCAGCTTGGAATTGGATCTCCGCCACGGACTCACCCTCATGCCCAGCGGAGGGTGGGAGTGATGTCCGGCCACCGGGATCAGTTGTAACGAAGTTGATATTGTCCGGTTCCTGTAGGATCCTTACAACTTAGTCACCGCCCCCCGGAGAATGTCCACCACAGCGGTGTTTGGCTCCCGTTGCCCGGTGTGGAGGTGCGGACATCTTGCCTTTCAAAAAGGAGCTTTACCATCCCCACGTTCCCCCATCCAGCCGCCCACGAGAGTGGTGTACGACCATATTTTATGTCCAGCGTATCGGGATTGACATGATCTCTTTTCAAAGGCAGCTTTACTACATCGCCACCACCACGCCTAGCAGCCCCCCAGAGTGGCGTCTGGCTAGATTGGGTGTCTGCCTGGTCGGGGTTATCATCGGGTCGTTCCAAGAGTATCTTTACTACCCCTCATGCCCCTCCTGAGCGGCCTGCAAAAGTGGTGTCCGGCCGTATTGGGTGTCTGTCCGGTTGGGATTAACATCCGCTCGCTCCAAAAGTATTTTTACTACCCCTTCACACCCGCGCCCAGCGGCCCACGAGATTGGCGTCTGGCCATATTGGGTATCTGCATGGTCGGGATTTATATCCGGTCTGCCCAAAAGCATCTTTACTACCCCCAGATGCCCAAACTGAGCGGCCCATCCGAGTAGTGTCTGGCCAGAGTTGTCTGCTGTATTGGGATTAACATCCGCGTGTGTCAAAAGAATCGAAACTACCCCCTCATGCCCCTCCTCAGCGGTCCACGAGAGTGGTGTTTGGCTGTACTTGGTGTCTGCCTGGTCGGGATTGACACCCCCTCGGTCCAAAAGCATCTTTACTACCCCCTCACGCCCGTACTCAGCCGCCCACGAGAGGGGTGTCTGGCCATAGTGGGTGTCACTTAGATTGGGATTGATCCCGCTCGTTCTAATAGCACCTCTACTACCCCCCTATGCCCGAACTCAGCCGCCCACGAGAATGATGTCCCGCAATAGCGAGTGTCTGCCTGGTTAGGATTGACACCCGCTTTTTCCAATGGGATCTTTACTACCCTTTCATGCCCCCCTTGAGTAGCCCACAAGATTGGTGTCAAGCCAAATTCTGTGTCTGTCTCGTCGGGATTTACATCTGCTTCTGAAAGCATCATTACTACCCCCTCTTGCCCTCTGACGGCTGGCGGTGTGACAGCAGTTCGCCCCATACTATCAGTTGCATTAACATCCAATCCCTTCATCTCCAACAAGGAGCTGTTGGACGAGGAGGTGATGTAAAGGTTCTTCATCAATTCTCAGGAGCGAGCCCGCTAACTAAATAGACAAACTAACTAGTGTGCGCGCAACCATGGGTTTACCCTCAACACCATCATACCATACTATCACTACCCAGCCAGGGTGGTTTCCCGTACCCTATAACACTCAACACTCCCCCTACGGGTACCACCCGTATACATGCCCATATAGTCCTCCCCCGATCATCACCATCTCTGAACTAACTATACAGGCAACCCCAAAGTATAAGTTTTTATCTAAGACAATCCACACATTCGTACAAACTCAATATGTTTGCTAAGTACAAGTGGTTTAGTCAAACCATCTGCAATCATGTTTTCCGTTCTGCAATACTCCATCTTAACCTCCTTCCCATCCTCAATAATTTCCCTTATCAGGTGAACACGAACTCCAATGTGTTTGCTATGAGGTTTGTAGGCAGTATCCTCAAAAGTAGAAAGAGAAGCTTGATTGTCGTTATATAGAATACTGACAGGAACTGTTTGGCACATGATTTCTGCCACCAATCTTCGAAACCAAAGAAGTTCTTGAATTGCAGACGCACTAGCTATGAACTCTGCATCTGCTGTACTTGTAGCTGTAATTGCCTGACGTCTAGAATGCCATTGAATCATTCCATTTCCAAGAAGAAATGTGTATCCGGAGGTTGATTTCATCGAGCTTGTATCTCCGGCGAAGTCTGAATTCACGAAACCTGACAGATTCATACTTGGTCTCAACTCTCCCCCCAGACTGAGTCTGAGATGCTTTGTTCCGGCGAGGTAGCGTAACACTCGTTTTGCGCATACTCAGTGACATTCCGATGGGTCTGCACTAAACCTCGCAAGATAGGAGACCGTAAAAGCGATATCTGGTCTTGTACCTATCGCAATCCAACTTAAGCTACCTATCAACTGTAGGTAAAGTGTCTTGTCGTAAGGCTTATCGCTTTCTCCTCTGTTACCTGGCTTTTCTTTCTCCATTGGTGTACCAATTGGTTTGCAATCCTTCATGCCAAACCTGTCTAGTACCCTCTCAATATAGCCTTTTTGGGTTATCGAAATAGTGTGCCGCTCAATATTTCTCGACACAACCATTCCAAGAAAGTGACTCACAACACCGAGATCTACTATCTCAAACCTTCCCTTTAACTTCTCACACACCTGCTTAACCTTTTGTGGTGTGCTGGCAATAAGCATGTCATCTACATAGAGAGCGAGGATTGTGCCATCTCTATGAGTATAGATGTAACAGTCAAATCTGCCACGTCGAAATCCCAGTTCGGAGATTAGAAAGGAATCAATTGTGCTATACCAGCACCGAGGCGATTGCTTTAAACCGTACAAGCTGCGGTTTAGACATGCTAGTCTTTGATTTCCAAATACACCATCAGGTAGAGAGACGTAGACCTCTTCCTCCAACTTACTTCCCAGGAATGCTGTGACAACATCCATCTGATGTATAACAAAACTCTTTGCTGCAGCTATGGAGAGTACAACACGCACACTTGACAAACTAGCCACAGGTGCAAACGTGTCTGTAAAATCTAGTCCTGGTACCTGACGAAATCCTTGAGCAACAAGCCTCGCCTTGTATCTCGTTATTTCGCCGGCTGGATTCAGCTTTCTCTGGAGGATGAGTTTCGTAGGAATAGGCTTCTTTGTATCGGGGATCTGATCCACGAAGGTTAAAACATGGTTTTTCTCCAAAGAAGCACACTCAGAATCGACAGCCTTGCGCCATTCATCTGCTTCATCAGTCTCCATGGCCAACCTGTAACTCTGTGGTCCTGCCTTGACCATGTAGACTGTAGAAAACATAGCATCACTCGACCCACCAGGTTGATCACGATGTGAGCGTAAATTGCGGCCTTCTCTAATACCTGGTCGCTTCCCCTTCTGTGCTCCCCAGAACGAACTCTCTCCATCAGCTTCCAACTCTTTCAACATCCTCTGAACTTTCTTGTTCACTTCTCCATATTCAGTTGGTGATTCCTCTCGTGTCTCAGCCGCTTCTTCATAATTATCGTCATCATCATTATCATCATCACTCCGTGCTACCACCGGTTTATGCTTCCCAACTGGTCTGACAGGCTTATCTGCGTCATCCTCTTCATCAAACTCATCACCCCAAGCTAGCTGCTCTTCCCAAGGTTGTATTTCTGGAGCGTAGTATCGCTTGGGTATACAGGTAGTCTCCTCATCATTAGCATAATATAATGTAGACTCTTGGAATGTCACATCTCGTGAAATGAGGAAACGTTTTCTGTGTGGATCATAGAGGCGGTACTGGCTTGCCGTCTCTGTATATCCAATGAATATGTATCTTCCAGCAGTTTTGTCCATCTTCTTTCTTGTTTCCTTGGGCACTTGTGCATATGCCACACAGCCCCAGACCCGCAGGTGTTCATAATCTGGTTTCTTTCCAAACCAAAGCTCGAATGGAGTGTAACCATCCTGCACAGCACGAGTTGGTAGACGGTTCCGAACATAGATAGCCGTCATGGCAGCCTCCGCCCAGTACTCCTTAGGTGCACTCACTGCATGTAAAAGAGCTCTCGTAGTTCCAATAACTGTACGATTTGCTCGTTCGCTAACACCATTTGACTGTGGTGTATGAGGGGTTATACGCTGCATCTCAATTCCCTCTTGCAGCAACAGGTGACAAAACTCGTTGGATGTATACTCGCCACCACCATCTGTGCGAAGTTTTCTGATGGGCCGACCTTGCTGCTTTTCAACAAGTGCTTTGAACTCCTTGAACCGTGTAAATGCTTCCGATTTATGCTTGAGCAAATAACCAATCTTGTATCGTGTAAAGTCATCGGTAAACATAGGGAGATAGGATGCACCACCGTGAGATTTTGGATTAATTGGTCCAGCAATGTCGCTATGAACAAGCTCAAGAGGCCTGGACGCTCTTGATGCTGGTGAAACTGATGGGAAAGGCTTGCGTGTCATCTTACCATATACACAACCCACACACACACATCGTGGTACACACTTCAACTTTGGTATTATATTATCTTTTGTCGAAAGTCTTTGTACTGCATCTGCTCCACGATGAGCAAGGCGAAAGTGCCATAGAGCTGCCTCCTTTACTGCTTTCTCA
This sequence comes from Tuber indicum, assembly GCA_006112555.1. Taxonomy (NCBI): domain Eukaryota; kingdom Fungi; phylum Ascomycota; class Pezizomycetes; order Pezizales; family Tuberaceae; genus Tuber; species Tuber indicum. Next base: position 61,576 of record VBSK01000079.1, on the reverse strand, counting down.
TCTGTCCCAACAGCCATTGCATGGCTAGTGGAGCCGGCAAAACCAATATCTGTCGAGGTATCCAAAACATAGACTCCATTAACCTTCTTAACTTCTATCTTTGACCGATCTTCCTTGGTCAGAAAGGCTCCCCCACTCTTAGGGAATTCAACAAATATTCCAGATCGCCGAAGCTGAGAAACTGAAAGAAGGTTGTTTCTCCCACAGGCCGGAACATGCAATACTCCTGTTAGAACCAACTCCATAATGTGTCCATTGGTGGAATCCCAGACATTAAGAGTAACCTCTCCGCGACCCAGGGCATCTATTTCTGTATCGTCTGCTACTCGAATACGATGCTCACCCACTCCCAATGGAAAGTAGCTCGTAAATCCTGACAGGTCGCCGGTGACGTGGGTGCTACAGCCGCTGTCAAGAAGCCAAGAGTGCTGATTCAAGAAGACACTTGAAGTACTCAAAGCTGTGAATAAGGAATCTTCAGATAGGCTGGTTGGTACAGCCTGGGCAGCTGTTGTAACCTTGTCTTGACTGATGCCCTTTGCTGTATCTGCCTTAAACTTACGGCATTCATTCCGTCGATGGCCTTTCTTCTGGCAGTAGTAACAAGTAATCGACCGCCCACTTGACACACGACTTGTCCTTGGTCCTTGGCTTCCTCCTCCTGACCCGGACACTCTGTTTCCATAGCTGTGACCTTTTCCTTTCACAACAAGAACAGCCTCACTGGTAGCATCTCCACCCTTATCACGATTAATAGCCGTTTCCCTGGCCTTGATAGCTGCAACAAGGTCTTCTGGTTTGTCGGGTTTGATGATCGTTGCTTGTAGGTCCCGCCACTCACGCCAGGTAGCAGGCAAACCATTAAGCAGGTAGAATGTTTTCTCGCGTGGCTTGACCTCTTCTTCAGCCTCACGCAAACATGCTATCATTCGCTCAACCTCATGGACATACTTGGCTGCAGTCCCGTGAGCCTCATAGTTACAGTCGAATAGCGAACGACGGAAGTAGTAGAGCTCCAAACCTAGAGCTTTCCGATAGCCTTCCTCTAACTTGTCCCAAAGAGATTTAGGATCCTCATCATAAGCATCATCCGTGTACTGAGCACAGATGTGTGGCTCCATTGCATTCCGAATTTTAGCTGTAATCCGAAAACATTTGCGAAGATGTTTGTTGTAAGCTGCGATAACTGTCGGGTCCGTGCTCGTCTTGTCAGGTACCTCCTCACGGCCGGAAAGAATCCACCAAAGGTCTAACTCCTTTAGCTGGTCGGACATCCTTTGTCTCCAGGGGCCGAAATTATTATCGCCCAATAGGGGAAAGGCGAGACGATTGCTGGCAGATTGTGATGACTCGTAAAACTCTGACATCTTGTAAGAGAGTGAAAGAACAGGAAGAATTAATTTGTGGGCACTACGCCTATTGGCAGCCGCAAGCAAATTGATGATTTCTTTCTTGGTTAAACTACGTGGAACACGCAGAGGCTCATAACCTGTTGGACGAGGAGGTGATGTAAAGGTTCTTCATCAATTCTCAGGAGCGAGCCCGCTAACTAAATAGACAAACTAACTAGTGTGCGCGCAACCATGGGTTTACCCTCAACACCATCATACCATACTATCTTACCCAGCCAGGGTGGTTTCCCGTACCCACATCACTCAACATAAAGTACCAACTATCCCAACGATCCCAAGAAATGCTGCCCCGTGGAGTCCTGTAAATCCCGTAGATCCTTTCGGCGTGCCAAAATAAGGGACCTAGAGTATCTGGTGTGTATAGTGCAACAGCATCAGTCGAGCAGATATATGGTCACCAAATCCATTGAGAAGCCTGAGCGCAAGTGTTTTCACATTTCCCGTCATCCCTCTTCTTGCGTGATCCCCCCATTAATAAGAAGCATACTCTAGAAAGGGAATTGTTGAGGGGGTCGAACGAGGAGTTGGCGGAAGGACCCTGACACTTTCAAAATTGAGGTATGTCAAGCAAACCTCGGCAATTGTTGCGTGGGGACCATCGAATAGGGTCGGGTCACTAGAGAGATGCTCCTGTAGAGTAAAGTGCACCAGTCGTACCGTGGGTGAAGACGCCTCGACTGTAACAAGGCCTAGACAAGATGATAGAAGTGTCCGTAATGTAGGAATGATTCCAAGATCGAGATCTACAGATCCCACCTCCACCCCTAATGCATGACAGAGCTCAACAGCACGTAATGGCCGCTCCTAATACAGCAACCACATCAGGGCCTTCACATCAGGACTTTCAGTGCTAGTATTGATCTATCCCCCTTCTGCACCCTCACTCGGTTTAGAGTTGCTGCGTAGGCATCGCCCAGTCCAGTTCCTCGGATCATCTTTTCAAGCCTCCTTCTTCTCTGACGGATTGTAACCCCCCCCCAAGAATAGCGTCGAGGTTTAGTGAAACAAGGAGAAATCTGCATACAATGTTTGTCAGAATACCACCCATAGAGTGGGGATGCTAAATCCTCCTACGCACATATCAGATATCTTTTCCAAGAAAATCCTCACAATGTCCGCCCGTAAGCCCTCGTTCATCGCATCTGGCTCGGGGTCCTGGGATAACTTCATCTCCACATAGTTCCTGATATCATCGGTACTAGGACTGATGGGCATCACAACCGCCTTGGTGAAATATCTTTGGATGTCTTCCTTGACATGGGGTCTCATAGTGAGGAATATTCGCGTCCTATCATAGGAGACTCCCGAACAATATCTCTCAGTGACTCGAGAAGCTCTGGGAGACGCTTTGGCAAGCACTCGTCTAGAGCATCGATGTAGATGGGGAAGCGAAGCGATGGTGATCTTCAACATTTTTATCAGGTCCGGGAGCCGCAGCCCCCTGCCACCAACTTCTTTCCTCCCTTCTTGAAACGCCTCGCGTAGATACTTCGGGATGTCGCGCCTGTCTACTAGCTGCGTCAAAATTGCTCCCATCATGATGGTGACTGTCTGCTCTTTCTGGGAAGGGAAGTCGCAGTAGGGGCATGCAACGACGATATCTTCCTTCTTTGCCTGATAGCACAAGCTGTCGATCACTAGCGAATCAAAAAAAAATTCCTACTGTGAGTGATAACTTACCGTATTTATTTCGTTCGGGGGATCCCGCCGGTTACCTCAGATATGTCTTGCCCACTCCAGGACTCCCAGAGCAACACAGGACAGTATTATGGACTCCACCCCCATACTCTCTCCACCCCCGAAATTCGCTTGTTTCCAAAAGCCAATCCCCGACACCATCGAACCGGTCGTTGCGCACGCCCTGATGTCTGTTGCTTGGCTCTAGTGGAGAGAGTCAACGCATTACCTGTACATTCTCGTCGGAATTATTATAGACGTTGAAGCTACCCGTTATGCTGCCGCAGTGGGCATTCCCGTCGCCGATGTTGACCGATTGTATGAATGTAGCCTCAGCCATGATATCCTCTTTGGAGAGCTGTTGAATGCAGAATCGGTACTGTACAAGAACTTGCACGGGTGCTGAGGGGTGTATAAACTTTCTGCTGGCAGAGCGGAAAAAGAGGGCGATCAGACTTTTTGTTTGACAACAACTATCAAACTATAATTCCAGTAGAGCCCTCGCATATGACTAATGTGCACCACAAGAATGTTGAGTATCGAATTGCATTTTCATACTAGGAACCTCCCAAACCTACTGTACGAGCACCGGTACTATAATTCTTATATAGGAGGGGTTGGATACCGGGTCATTGAGATTTTGCCGTGAACGCGGCACGTGACTGGCGGGGCATTTGTACTATAGTATCCAATTTCAAAAGTATCCGGACACCTTGCTCTCTATTTGCCCATCTTGACACCATGGTGTCCGGATACTTTTTCGAGAAGAAAGTTAGTAGTAGTACTGTGAATGGCTTAGCGCAGAGGATTTCCTCAGCTCTCTTTGCTCAGTGAGATTACCACTGTTGCCTCCGAGTTATGCTAGTTCTGATCTCGAATCCAACTTATCGTACCCCTCCGATTTTTCCTGCAATCTACGTTACTTTATGAGTACGGTAGGGGCTGAACTGCTTGAGTCAAAAATTAACGGAAATGGTTTCTAGGCGGACACCGGCCTAGAGGGGTAACGGGATGGAGCAAGCAAACGAAATAATTTACTCGAGTAAATTTAGATGCAGTATCGTATCATACCGGTGCAAGTACCACAAGCTGGACCGGGTTAAGATCCTTCCAAGACCAGAGGATATATGGGTTCCAATCCCAACCGTGAATACCAGTACCCTAATTTATCCTTCCGAGCTTTCAAGGTTGGTATTTGCCGATGACGAGCAGTTGCAGTCAATGGACACATCCATTTTTTTCGGCCTCTTTCAAGAAAGAGCCATTCTATTATACCACTTAATTCCTTCCGCCACATCTGTATACACACTCCCATAAGTTACCCTTTATGTCCAGCAACCATTCAAGTCAGAGTTTTGTTGACCCTATCACTCCCCTCAGATACCGTATGATACCAGCCAAAATGTCCTCCCGATCAACTCCACTTCCGTAAGCACCCCGGTCTTCCCTCCTCCGGCCACTCGTACACGCTCGCGCTACAAACGGGATTAGTATCATACCTAACCAATTCTCGCTACTCGAGAAAGCTACCCTACTTCAACGAATTCACTTTTTGCCCGCAAAATACCCCCGTGTTCGGCCCCACACTTCTGGAAGGTTTGCGGGGGTGCGGTCGCCCCGCTCACATCCACTGGCTTTTGGGAGAATAGGGTTGTTAAAAGATGGGAGAGAGGGAGTGGGGGCGGAAGTGGAGGATGGGTAACCCAGTACGAGTACTGGTGCTCGCCCCACGCACCGGCTTTAGGTTTTTGTAATCATCTTTAGAAGGGCATGAGGAAGGTGGAGTTTGGTGAGTGGGGTGGGGCATAGGGATGTTGCTAATACTGCGGGATCTTTTTAGGTTTTCGGGTTTTGTGTCCGGCCGCTAGTGATTTTACTATCACATCTTCTGATAAAACTCTTACAAATGGGTGAGCTTCTACGAGCAAGTGCTGGATGCAGTACGCTCAACACCTTCTCTATTCAGCCCAAGCAACCATTCACTCACGTTCCAGACCCAAGACATTCTGATACCAAAGTCCCGCTCCCCTCTCCCACCCCCCCCCCGAGACCACCGTAATACCACCCGATAATCGCAATTGCTGTACCACTCCCAAGTTAGGCAGTTTATCCAGCTCGCGTGGCCTGCACGCCAAGAAACGTAAAAGTAAACACAAGCGGTCAAGTAGGTGTTGTACCGTAACGATTCATTACGTCTTGCGAGCATGGGATAAGCCTTCACGAGCGCGTAGTACCTCCGATTGACCAGACAACACCAACATTCGGACGATTAACTAAGACCCTCTACTGCGCCGGGGCCTAGAGAAGATGATAGGAGCGTCCATAATACACACACGGTTTTCAATATCTAAGTGCGCAGATCCTATCTCTACGCCCAAGGCATAACATAACATAACGAGAGCTCCTCGGCACGCAATGGCCCCTCCGAACGCAACACTCATATCAGCACCTCCAGCCCGAGCCTGGACTTATGTCCCTTCTGCGCCTTCAATCGTGCTAGAGTTGCCGTGTGCTCGAGTACGTATCGCTTAGTCCACTGCCCCTTGCCATCTCTCCAAGTTTCCTTCTTCTCTGACGGATTGTCACCTCTCCCGGAATAGCGCCGATGTGGAATCTACACACACTCCCGGCAATTGTAAGTATACATCATTTATAGAGCGGAAATGCTAAATCATCCTACGCACATATCAGATATCCTCTCCGTGGTGGTTCGCACACTATCGGCCCGTAAATCATCGTTCATCGCCCATGGCCAGCCGCCCCGGTCTCATCCCACCCCGGGATAACCTCTAATATCATCCATGTCGGGACCGATGGGTATTACGGCCACCCCGTTGAAATATCTTTGAATGTCTTCCCTGATATGGGGCCTCCCGGTGAAGAATATCCGCGTCTAAGGGGACTCCCGGACAAGGTTTTTCAGCAACCCAAGAAGACCCTAGGAGGTGCTTCGGCAAGCACTCGTCTAGAGCATCGATGCAGATGAAAACTTGGGGGAGCGAAGCAATCGTGATCCTCAACATTTTCATCAGGTCCGGAAGTCGCAGTCCTCGGCCACCAATCTCCCTCTTCCCATCTTGAAACGCCTCGCGTAGATACTTCGGGATTTCCCCTCTGCCTACTAGCTGCTTCAGAATAGCTCCCACCATGTTGGTGATTGTCTGCTCTTGCTAGGAAAGATAGTCACAGTATAAACAAGCAACGGAGATATCTCCCTGCTTTGCCTGATCGCACAGGTTATCGATCACAAGGGAACTGGTTTACTCGCTGTTAGCAATATTCATCTCATTCCAAGAATCCCACCACTTACCTCATTGACAGATTGCATATCTGTAGCCTGGGCCATGATGTCCTGTCCGGATTCTTGGTTGGAAGTGGAAGCGATAGGAATTTATAGAGGTCCACGCACACCCGAGTAAATTTTCTGGGGGCAGGGCTCAAGAAAGCGGGGCGATCTAGCTTGTTGCGTGATACTTCGGCTTCGTTCGGTTAACAATGCACCCTTCATTCTCCGTTCCGGAAGCGACCGTTTAGCCGCAATCAACGGTTGCTCAATCATTTTGTGGGTGTTGGAGCCGAGGCATGGGTTGTCAACGAACGGCAGATGAAAGGGACCACATGAGGTAATTTTCACTTTTGAACCTTCACACATCTGTTTTTGACCAACAGATGCTTGTTAACCCAACATCCAATCTTGTTTACGAACGGTAATTTACCCGAGAACCTGTACCGGTGTGAAAGGTGGAGCGTTTTGAGACGCTAAGGGTTGGGGCTAGTAGGGTTTTCGGGCTTGTAGCATAGGCGGTTTAGGGATAGGGCTGGGAGAAAAGTTTTTCACACGATGGAGGTGACTTCTTTTCTTTACTTAAGGAGGGGAGAACACAACCACTGGGAGACCATTAGATAGGCAACACACTCCACTCAGAATAGAACAACCAATCACCCTTTTTCTCTTTTTCTTCTTCCGGTAATTATCAGGCATTACATCAGGCTGTTTTCCATCTACCTATCATCCAGTACCGGTACTCGTATAGGAGCACTGCAAAGCGGGGACCACCACCAGGGATTAGGCACGGTCACCACACCATCCGAAAAGTGGGAAAGTGAAACTCCCAGCGCGACACCGGTACAGGCACCCGGGAATATGATTCCGCAAGGTTAATTTAGGTTAACCCGCAAAATAATCCCTCTCTTGCAAGTTGCAATGTACTATGGATAGTACGAAAACATATTCTCGGGCGCTAGTACCGTTGAAGCGAGCGGCTAAACCTTATCAATTCCCTACGGGTACGACTGTCTACGGTACTGGTAAATTATGAGTACAGTAGACGAACAGACCGGACGGAGCCTTCAGATCCGGTCTTCTGTAGAGAATACGTACGATTCATGACTAATACCAGAAACATGTTACTCGCCACACTTCTGTCAACTACAGGGAGCCGTCTTGACGAAATCAGAGCTTTCTCCCGCAATTCCCATACCGGTAAGTTATAGCAGAGGAAAAATAGGGGATCACTGAGATTTTGTGCTGAACAAGTTGCTCGACGGGCGGAATCGCACTGTCAGGTGAATAACGACGCCGAGGACCTTCTCCGCACTCTATGATCTGTGAGTTCACACTTGCTGCAAGTGCGTTATTTTCCTACCGATCTTTAGAGAGTTGTACGGTAACTGTACCCCTGATTTCTCGCGCTATATACCGCCGTTGTCGAATTTCTTGAGCCTCGCATTAATACGTGTACAGTCGTGTCCGGAAAGTCTTCACACCCCTGACCAATTCAACCAAGCAAACATTAAAGAACCAAATTTCCACAATAAATCAATGAATTGATCCTATTTAAATACATAGTAAAATATATACTAGAAGGAGTATTTTTAGAAATTATTCTAAAATTTTATCATCAAATACAGTTTACTGACTAGTATGTTTGGGTACTAACTAAAATGTACTTACTATAAATAAGCCTTATAAAATATTTTTTATCTTTATAACCTACTAAGATAATAATTTCATATTAAATATATGTAATATCTAGGTAATTGTGAATTAGGATATAATACATGTATAAAGATCTGATCAAAAATAATTTATTTAGTTAAGATTTTTCCATACAAGCATTTTACTCCAAATACCCCATATCTTGTTTCTCTATTTTTAGATAAGAATATGAATTAATTGGAAATAAAATATGAATAATAGCTTTTAAAAATATACAAGAACGTAACACATACATCTTATTGGAATTTGGGTCATTGTCTGATTCTGGAAATTAAAATTGATAATATTAGGATGAATATTAATATGTCTTTCTTGGAGTGAAATACTACAATGTTTTAATTCTTTTAAATATATGTTTATACTATCAAAGTAATTACCCCCTAACTATAGATCAAGCCCAGAGTATAATATATTTTTTGATCAATCTTCTATCCTGTTATTGTAGTCTGTAAATGGCAACTTTGATAACTATTTCTAACTATTATAAAGGATATTTCAGTTGCAGTCTTTGGGCACCTAACAGTGCTAGATAATCTCAAAAATGATTTATTATAATCTTTAGGAAGTATTACTTCCTACATGAGCAATTTTAGAGCTGCAAATAGAAATTCTTCTAGATTTAGTAGCTTATTTAAAATACTTCAGTCAATGGAGATAAATTCATACATTTATGATTACCTTGACATTTATATAACACATTATTTGATCTAACATAATCTCTAATATCTTAAGTATTAATATCTATCTTTTTGTCTCTTAGATCTTTCATTCATAGCTTTGAGCCCAAGGTATATAATAGATGGTTTTTGTTGAAATTTTCTACCAAAATTCACAGATTCTAGCATCAACTTATAGTAGCACAAACCAAACATATTTTAATTTTATTCTTATGTAAAATTTTACTCAGGATATTTCTCAATCTAAAAGTAAATTTTATTATTTTATTTACATACTTTCTGATTTATTGGAAAAAGTTGAAAGTTGGGGTATCATGTGGGATCGGTTGCTATGGAGGGGTGTGAAGACTTTCCGGACTGGACTGTACTGTATCGTACAAGTGGTTTCCGGGATCATGCCGAGTTGGCGTAGTTACTGCAAGTAATCAAAGTGGTTTAGGGCGCGTCTGGTTGCCACCTCAAGCCTTCATTATATCCCTGATTAGAGGGTTTGCGCTGAGAAACCTAGGTGGCAGTTAGGAGAAAAGCAACCTAGATGGTAGAAAGAGTTTGCGCAGAGAATCCAGGTGGTATGACAGCTAGATTTCCTTTAATGACAGCAAAGTGATATATTTAGTATATTGATAGAGTAATATCAAAGCCCATCGGCACTGTAAGAAACAACATACCTCGAATACCTAGTCTTTCCAATAATGCTTGCCCGACAATTCCTCCACAAGCTGTTAAGGGGTCCTGTTCCTATATTAGTTCACACGACAGGCAACGATACTTTCCTTATAGTATCTGTGACACTATATCTTTCGTACTAATAGTGTGCGTTCATACTATTACTTTTCTTCGTCGTTCTCGTATAGTGTGCGTTCACACTATTACCTTTTATCTTGTTACACTTAGTAGTCGTAGAGGCGTTCCTCTTCTACTAAGTTCGTGTAACTATCGTGAGCTGGATAGAATAAAGTAAATTCGTTCTTAAAATAACAAGTAGGAAAATAACTTAGATGGTTGCGTGAAGAACTAACTAACTCGCCTCCGAGGACTCTTTATATAGTCCTTCCCTCAACCCGCTTACAAATCAACCCATAGGCAGTCTGCCTTGCCAGTCTGCCTTGTGCAGCCCCCTCGCGCAGCCCCATCACCTCTGAATAGATCATGTGCGCGAAACATAACATAAAACATAACATAAACCTAATGAGTCTGCCTTGCGCATAGCCTCGTTGCATAGCCTCCTTATGCAGCCCCGTGACTTCTAAATAAGTCTCGTGCGTGAAATATAATAAATGAAACCTCAACGAGTCTGCCTTGCAGTCAACCTCTTTCCATAGCCCTTATAGTCACATGCGTCTCTATAGGTCATGTGCGTGAAAGTAAATTATAACATAAAACAAACTACGTAACAAAGGAAACTCATAAATCAATCTCGTAACAAATGAAACTTACAAACTAATTAATGAAACCTGCTATGTTCAATCTAGAATCGTGACAAAAGCGAAGTACGAGAAGGTTGATCTTACTTCAACACCTTCACCTGGTACTTGTACATGATAACAGTCGCAAGAGAGGGCCTTTGAGGGATGGAGGGAGGTTGGACTTGGACAGCTTGACTGAGGAGGAGTGGAGAAATCAATTCTGGTATGTTAACCTAAAAATTACTTTGTATATAGTAACTATAATGAGAAAAAAGTCAAGCGGAAGATAAAAGCTGTACTCACTAGTAAAAGATTTACACAAAGCGAAGTTGAGGAACTAGTAGAGGTTCTTCAACTCCCGAATCCAATTCGAGGCGATAACAGAATCACCGAAGATAGTCGTAGCGCTCTCTGTATGCTGTTAGCACCTCTGGCATATCCAAATCGTTTATGAGACCTTGCCCTGAAGTTTGGTTGGCATGTTGAGCAAGTATCTCGTATTAGCACAGCAACTCAAGCTATCATTCACGAGCAATGGCAGCACTTACTTTGCTGGGATGCAGCGAGGTTAACTCCTGACAGATTGGCCAAATATGCACATGCTATTCAGCAGAAGGGGGCACCGATAGGAACCGTTTGGGGCTTTATCGATGGGACGATCCGGGGAGTTGCTCATCCTACCTATCATTAGCGTACTTGCTACAATGGTTGGAAGAGGAAACACTGCCTCAAATACCATGGTATCGTAACTCCGGATGGGCGCCGAAATGATGACTTTCTTTGGCAGGAATCCAACCTGCCAAATATTTTGGAGCAGAACGCCCATATACCAGACGGAACCCCCCTCCAGGTATATGGGGATCCTGCTTACAGCATTAATAGTTTTATTTTATCCCCATATCAAGGAGCTAGGCTTACCAATGATCAAAAGCAATGGAATCGGTCTATGTCCAGGCTTAGGATTGTTGCTGAGTGGGCCTTTAAGGAAATTGTTAATACTTTTGGCTTTTTGGACTTTGTAAAAAATCAAAAACATTTGCTGCAACCTGTAGGAGTACAATTTCGAGTTGCTGTTCTCCTTCATAATGCCCATGTATGTTTACACAAACCTCAAGTTACTCAATATTTTAATATTGAAAATGTAAATATTGCTGAAGGGCTGTTAGACGATGAGCTTTTGGAACCACCCTTGTTGTCTGAGTATTTTCATAACTAAATCTTGATTTCTACTTGTACATTACACTTACTTGTAAAGTGTCTTTTTTTTTTTTACTTTAATATATACATTGATAAACAGCTTATACAAAGAGAGAAGAAGTAAGAAAGATTTCCAATTTTATGTACATATTGTTTAACTATATACAAATTGATTCAAGTTAGATTTCACCATCACGGCGCAATGCTTCCAAAATTAGTACAAGTTCATCCTTCCTTGCTTCACGCTCAAGATAGGCATCGTGGGATCTCCTCTCACTCTGTTCGCGGATTTCATCCGTAAGTCCTAGAATTCCTCGCATGAGATCCTCATGCTTCTGATCGTGCTTTGCTTCTAACTCTTTCATTTCCTCTTTATCTTCCCTCATCCCAGCTGTAAACTCCTCCAATACCTTTTTGACTGCTTTCATTGCTGCATTTTTTGGCCTTTTAGTTGGCGGTGCTGTGGCACCGCCAACTGTACCTTCTGTGCTATCCTCCCCTTCTTCTCACCTCCTTACTAATCCTTGCATTGAATCCTCCCTCACCCGGTGCCCATCCCTTTCTAAGCGCGCCGCTTTTTCTTGTGCTAACTTTCGAGTGGTAGGATCGATACTGCTTTGATCCCAGCGAGTTGCGAGCTCCACCATGTTGAGCTCGAACTCCCTAAAATCTTCGTTAATTCCACTCTTCTGAAGAGAGCGGAGTTCCCCTTTCTGTTATAATAAATTGTAAGTATTCTAAATCTATTTATTATGATAGGCTAGCCTGACTAACCTTATATATCTTAACAAGTTTTTTGACTCGTTGGCGGCAAGATTCTTGACTTCGAAGAATAGGCTGTGGTTCTAATTTGTGAAGCACATCTGCCATCTCTGCCCACTTTGTGGCTGTCCTTCCCCTTCCACAATTGAGTGGATCAGTTGCAAGAACTTGGCGAATGTTAGGAGTACCCGATTCCGATAGCCTAGGAATACCTTAGGCAGGGTAACTTTACCCGAATTCGAGAATCTTAGTCTCCAACACCCCCCTCCGGCCCCCTTACGGGGCCCGCGCGTCATCATACACATCAACCTTTGTTGCGTCCTGTGACTATATGGTCACAGAATTAAAGGTGTCAGAATAACACTGTATACGTCGCTGCCGTCTGTCTGACCGAAAGCTGTTCGCAGGATATATAAGAGGGGACCTCTGGCAAGACCTGAGAAGTGGAACAAAGTCAATCCGTCAACTACTCAGGGAGTTACTAGGCTTCAAAGATGAGACATCTTTGACATGGGCCGTAAGTAACGGGACGTTTTCGCACAAGGTCATGAGATGAATGTTAGGAGGTTCTGAATAACGAACCAATGCATTCACATTCACCCTTCGACAATTAGAAAGAGTCTAGAGCTCCTGGAAACACTACTAAAGAAGCCAACGATCTTCGAGGAGTGTTGCAACTATGATAAGAGGTGTACCGCAGTTGCGGGATTTACAACCAACACAACACAAAGGTCCACCCCCTCTACATAGAACAATTAGGAGTTGCCGACCGAGGAATTATGAGACTATTCAATAGAATGACCTCTCCTCTACGAGAAGAGAGTCATCGGAATGAGTCCTATCGGTTAGTTGTTGAGTTATCACAACTAGAAGTCATCGACTCCGGCATATCTACAGATGCAGTCTCGTATCAAGACTGAGCCTCTTGATGACGAAAAGAACTATTGGAGCCAACAGAGTTCGACTTGAGAACTCGGCTACAGGTCTACAGACTCTGAGGATCGGATAATTACTACTGGTCACAAGTATGTCTCCCGGGTAGGAAATAGTAATTACCGAAGATAGTGTGATGGTTTTCAGGGTCTCCCGGTGTCCGCACCGTCATAGAGAACTCGACGTTGCGCATTAGACTTGAAGAGGTACATATTTTGTATGCTAGATAGATGTAGCCCGCGAACACTCAGACGCGGAATATAAATATTGAAGTGCCTCCCAAGCTTTAGACATCATCAAGCAACGGAGAAGAGACCTTAACAATATAATATTGTTCTTACGATTCTATCTTACCATTTTGCACTCTTAGTAGTCATGGACGAAACGAGTTGCTTCCGAGCCTCCCTAGATAAATCTCCGTCTACACGAAAGAATCCCGATTGGCCTAGACAACCATAAGCCTATATCGGTTGTCTCCGCCTAACAGCGAACCAGGGCACGATCCATCCAGTCTATCCACTTTGTGGCCCTTCTACCTCCACTTCCAGTAGCTCCCGGGCGTGCAATCTCTCTCTGCTCCTCTGCCGCTTGACTGAGTGCATCAACTGGTTGTTCGGCTTCTGGTATAGGGTGTGCAATGGGGGCTCTTCCTTCCATGGCTGGCGTTGGGATGCGGGCTGGTGGGAAATTTGCACGATGAGGACAGTGGTCAGATTAGATTACACTTTTCTGTCATTCTGTCCTTTTACGCTTTTCCTAAACTACTTCTTTTTTTTACTATTTTTAGTGAGTTACCCTACAGAATTCTCCAGGTGCCTAAAGCTATGTTTTGAATCTTGACCAGGTGCACGTTGTCACCCAGGTGTCCAAGACCTTTAACATAACATAAGTTAACAGATTTAACTGGCACCTAGGTCTCTATGCGCAAACCCTCTATTATAGCGGTTTGCTACAAACCTCCATTTTGCTTGTGAGTGGCATGTCTGGTCGACACCAAAACTCAATAATCAAAATGCTATAATGATGTCAAAACAACAGTTTGTGAAATACTGGTCTGACCAGTATTTCACAAACCTTCATTTTAGGACAGTGTGAAAATGTTATAACCACCCACTACAACCACAAATTTTGTAATGAAAAAACTATAAAAATAAGTCTTGAAATACAAGGACCACTGTATCACTCATAATAATTATCCTAGATTTTTTAAGTGACTTTTCTTGAATTCATTTTTGTGGTGACCAGACACACACCCGGGAACATGAAAATGGCTGATTATGACCACTTGGGATTATTGTGGTTGCAGGTTGCAACCGACGTTTTGTGATTATGAAGGTTTGAAAAACCATGGACGACCAGACGCGCCCTTAGATATCATACTAACTTACGCGATTTAGTAGCAGTACCGTGCAGTACTAGGCGTACACTCTTCGTTTGGGATGCCATTTTTTTGGGCCTCCGGGCTACCGGGTGCGGGTTCTGCTGGGGAGTGCAGTGTTAATCACACGACTCACCACAACCGAGCGAGTGCCATGCTTGCGGAGGGAGTGATGAGAATGTCAGGAGAGTATTGATTCAACATCTGTATCAGGCCAGTAGTCCCAACCATGAATAGCCACAATGTCGACTTTTGGAAGGAACTTTGGAGGAGATCTAAATTTCAAGCACGGAAAGGTAGTGAGAGCCCAACCGCATCAGGAGCAAAACCCAAGATATGCAGTACAATACTAGAATGAAGAAGCAAAGGCTACCCCCGGGTGTCTGGGTAGGCGGTGGTGTTTTGTTAGATGGGATCGCTTGGATGCTCGGGGGGAGGTAACGTGAGTTTTAGGACCGTGGTGTGCGTGATTGAGGTGTTGTGAATTGGTTCAATTTGGTTGGGGTTGGATTACCGTAGGAATATCACTCAGTGGGTCGCCAAGATCATGGTACCGTGTCTAGGGGGTTGCCGGCCAAGGGGCATCGGAGGATGTTGGGTGGGGCGCTTCGCAGCACATATTAGAGGAACTCTCGGAATTTAGAAGATGGGCTGCGTAAACGTAGTCCGCATTTTTCCCAATAATCACGGCAAATAATTCTACCCAGACCTTACAAGTATTCAGGGTCACCACCACCGCCACCACCACAACCCTCCTGCTAATCATCCCCCTCAACTTCAATCCCTCCCGCCCATCCCGCCAGCATCTCCCCCACATCCGCATACCTAACCTCTACCCCCTCAGCACTCTCCAGCCACCCAATCCACCTCCCTAAAAACGTCCCCTTCCCCCCCTGCCCCACAGTCTCCGCATCGCCAACAACACACAGATGGCATCTCGGTCTAGTAACAGCCACATTCACTCTCCGCTTGTCCTTCAAAAACCCCACCTCCCCTTTGTCGTTACTCCTCACGAGTGAAAACACCACCGCCTCTTTCTCCCGTCCTTGGAATGAGTCTACGGTGTTAACTTCTACCGCTGGGTACGTGCCGCGGAGAAGCTTCGTTATGAGCGAGACTTGGGCGGAGTAGGGCGTTAGCACGCCGATGTCTTCTGGGCGGACTCCAGCTGCGATAAGGGCGTGGATGTGTGCTGCGACGAGGCGTGCTTCAAGAGTGTTGGACTTTGACTCTGAGGTTGGGGATTTGGTGCTCGGGGCGGGCGGGGACGAGTCTTCGGGGAAGAGGCCGCCCTGTGTATCAATGAATAGCAGTGGAATGGAGGTGTCTTCGGTCTTGGTTACAGGGTAGGGTAGTGACGTGCATAACAACCTCTCGGCAACTGAGGGTGCAGCAATCAGGGAGCCGTTATACAGTTCCTGACTAGGGAAGTGCATAATCGTCGCGTGCATTCTGTATTGCGTGGTTAACAGGCACTTGATCCCTTCGCCATGAATGGCTAGTAATCTCGAGAATAGCGTTATTTCCAGCGAATCCGGTATTTCTGTTTTTGTCTTTGGGGGTTTTGGGATAGCGCCTGTTGTCTGCGACTTTATTGTTGGTGGCAGTTGCATTGGATCTCCGGCTAGTATCAATTTTTGAATGCCAGATTTGTTTGTTAATAGTAGTGGAATCCAACACTGCGCCTCGAGGGCTTGCGAGCCTTCATCAATGATTACTACATCGAATTTCTCGCTCCAGAGTTGTTTGCTGCCGGCGCCATGGAGTGTCGCTAATACAACCTACACACTATTAGCCCACACCCAGCCACTCGAGTGTGAATGGGGTACGCACTTCGCTCCATCTAACAATCTCAGTAACACACTTCTTCTCTCGCTCACGGTATTCCCCCCGGAGGTGGCGGACTGTTTCCCAGCCTTCTTTTCGGGCACGACCTTTCATCCGAGTCTTTCCGGTCGATTTGAGCTTCGATAGGAGGTCGTCCATCTCTTTTCGCACATCGGTGATTATCTCACCCTGCTCAGAGGTACGGGTTAAGTTATCCAGGCTGCGCTCTATAACCTTTGGGAGGAGGCGGGCCGGGTGCCCCATACGGATTACTGGGAGAGAGGATGGGAGGCGGAGGACTATGTTATCCACTGATATGTTTGATGGCCCACATACCAAGATCTTCTTTGGGCTCGGGGGACTAGACGAGCTTGTTGTCGGAGGAGTGGCAAGTTGGAGGATGATTTCCAGTAATGTTTGTGTCTTTCCGGTTCCCGGGGGTCCATGTATCAGCGCTGTATGGGTATTATAGTGAGCAACCACCCATTTACTATCCCGCAAAGAAATAACAACCCACCAACCTCCTCACTCGCGAGCGCAAATCTAACAGCCTGCTTCTGACTATCGTTCAGCCCCTCATCAAACCAGTTCACCTCCATCTTCTCGTACCCTTCTCCGACCTCCCTTGCAGCCCTCCTCCCAGATAGAACATCCGCCAACCCGGTTGTGTCGCCCTTCTCCCCCATAGCCTTTAGAAACCCCATAGCCTTCTCCATCCTTTTGAACGTAATTTCGTTCGCAACCTTCACAACCCACAACCTCTTCCCGGTCCAAACCCTATCAACCTCATCTCCGGCAGCCTCCACCGCAACCGCAAGCCGTCCTTCAAAAACCCTATGCACGACCCCCTCAATCCCAACAGCCCTAGCGTCGGTTTTCTCCTTCTTACTAGCAGAGCCTCCTGGCTGCGCTTCTACTCGGACTATGTCGCCTTGGCGGATCCCATGTGGGGGAAGAAGACCGGTGCGGAATATTGCGGGGTCGGGTTCGAGGTCTATGATTGTACGTCCGCCAAAACCGGTGCGTTGGGAGATTGGGAGGAGGTTTGTCAGTGCGAGGCCGTGGCGGAGAAGAGCGATGGGTGGCAGGGTTGCAAGGAGGGCTGTTTGTAGAGTTATGTCTGCATCGCGTTCGGCTTGGAGAAGCTCTATTTGCTTTTCTGCGAAGGCGGGGATGTCCATTCTGTGGGGAGTAGACTACGGTTGATATAGAAAGAGGTGGTCTGGAGGTGGTGGAGATTTAGAGTCGGGGTTAGAATTTGAGTATTGGGATCGGAAGTGTCATAGGTTCATTGCCAACTCCTGGCAATGCTCTGATGTTTGACGCTAGGGTTGTTTTTGGTGTGGGGTTAGTGGAGTGGTGGTGCAGGGTTAGGGTTGGGATGCGTGAGCCGCAGCCCGACCCTTTTCCATTCGACAAACCACATCCGGGGATGCAAACTTCCAGAAGTGATGAACAGAGTCAGGAATATAGGCCAACGCTTTCCTGCATCTTTAAAGAGTCATTATACGCAAATTTCTAGCCACTTTTCAAGAGATATTAATGATGAAGCTAGGAGACCTGCTAGGTTTGCCGTACTATAGGTACCTGTGCCGGTATCGTATATCATATAGTACGATCTTGGCACTTAAATTCATGAGTAGTTAGGCATTTTACACCAAAAGTGGTCAACTTGACATCCAGAAACCTCTTAATCGCTTTTATGGAGGAATTAAGATACGCTAAACCTCTTAGAATCGCATAGAATTCGTCCTATAGGATAACAGAATCAAGTCCTCAATAGATTTTGAGAGCAATATAGCGGAAGAATTGGGGGGTGAACAAGATAGCTTTAATCCGCTATCATATTTGTTTTCCGTAGAGGGAGTACTCAGCAAGGTCACATAGGGTTGAGTTTTAGCTATCAATGCTAGCATGGGATTGGCAGGGATCACCCGGTTTTTTTTCTCAGGAAAACCCTGAGAAATTGCGAAGCCGGCAAGGCTGCTTTGACCGGTTCTGAACTGTTTTCGGAGGAGTTGCGAGTTATTGAAGTTGTTTATTTTTGGTGCCAAATGCCAAACTACTCATAGCTGTTGATGCTAAGATCCTACCCCTCTATATAAGATCCCTTAACTCAGGTATCTGTGGTATGACTGGTTCTTTGGGGATCGGGGAACTTCGGGGGGGGGACCCGGTTGCGGTTTTCACAAGAATCCCTTCATATTAGGAGGTATTTACGAGTTGGAGAATTGGCGATAGGGATCTATCCCTCTTGAGGCAATGCCTCAAGCACAAAGGCCCCGACACCCGCTTCCAAGACCGAGACATCTGCTATGGTTACAATGAGGACACCCTCACCATGTGCCCCCCCTCGCACCCCCACACTCAAACCATGCTAATCCCTGATAGCTACGACGTATGATAACTGACAAAACAAACACCTCAATAATCTCGCGAACATCTTACACCGGGGCAGCCTATACCCACCACGGCTTGGTCCTGGACACCGAAAACCAAGAATTCCTTATAATGGATGACGAACTCGACGAATACGATAGTGTGGGCCCGGCCAAAAACGGGTACCCTGTAACCTACATCTGGGACATCCGGGACCTCGAAAAACCTAGGCAGACGAGTTACTACAAGTCCAGTCAATACGGGATTGACCACAACCAATACGTCGTGAACGGGGAAGCCTACCAGAGTAATTATGGCGGTGGGCTGCGAATATTGGATGTTTCGAGCATCCCGTCGGATCCTACGGGAGGTGGGGTTAAGGAGGTGGGCTTTTTTAATGTCTACTCGGAGGACGACGGGCAGCCGGAGGGGGCGTGTTATATTTTGTTGGGACTTGGGCGAGTTATGCCTTTTTTAAGAGTGAATGGATTGTAGTTAACGCGATTGAGAGGGGGTCGTTTGTAGTTAGGTATGCCGGGAAATAACGGCGGCTGGTTAGGGTCAGATATTGAATGATTTTGCTGTTATGGGTGAACTATGATATGGAATATATGGGTTGTCTTTTCTTTTCCGCCGGGGGCTTTAAGGAATCTGTTCGGTGTCATAGTGCGTCACTCACTGAGAAAGTTAAGTGGAGGATATATTCCTGTCTGGTATTGATAGGATCCTTGGTTGTTCCGGGTTTAGTGGGAACACACACACTATGGCTCCATGCTTCTGATCGTTCTCACAAATAACTAACCCTCCTTGAACCTAAGTGGCCAACAATCATTACACTTCGGCACAACCTCCCCTCTCCTCCTACTCCACTGCCATCCCAAAAGCACCTCATCCCCCACCACAAACCTCCTCCCCTCCCCTCCCCCTCCCCTCCCCGACCTAACGTATCATCCGCCAACTTTGTCCGGGCGCAACATGATGTCTCAAGAAAACCACATTGGGTGACGTGGGTCTTCACGGAGTTTTATGCTGGGAGTAGGGTGGCGGGTTGGAGTGCTTAAAATTCACTTTTCTTGGTTTACCGTTACCTCATCCGGGAATTTAGGCGAATGGCATGCCATGAGCCATCGTAACGCTCTTCAAATCTCTTGATTTTCACCGGCCATCTACATTTCCTACCCACCCCCCGAAATGACACCATCTGACGGCTTTTCTGTCGATCACCCGCACTCACTCGGGCCACACTACCTGACAACCCATTCTTGCTCGCGAGCGTGCATAAGGTGTGAAGTTGTTTCCTTGCGTTTTCCGTTTTCCGGGTGGCGCCAGCGTTATTCCAAACTGCAACACCTTTATGGCATATGACATGATTTCCAAGTCGTATACACACAAGGTGATCAATCACAATCGAGCAGTGCCTCTGCGTGAGCAAATCGGGCAGATCATGGGAGCCCTGCTCGATCTTGATCTGATCATGGCCGTCACGAGATTCCGGTGACGCGGTAGGGGGAAATAGCGCAAATACCATTTATGTTATTGTTGCCGGCCATCACCTGAAGTGAGCCTATATCACATGCAGTCTTTCTTAAGCCCACTAAAGTTCCCCACGGTCCCTCCTACTCGCGTTAGCCCCAGCAGTCTCCAACAGTCCAGGGCAGCCCATGGCAGTACCCTTCAATCCCGGGCCGTCTCCCGAGCCAATTTCTCCTCTATCCTGTAGTGCTCTGTCCTTGACAATGATTACCGCCCCGGAACTACCTGAACGAGAGTGGTCTGCATTTTACTATCCCGCCGCACCAAGGGCCCTCGGCAGTGCCCCCATCTCGTCGCGCATGTGCCCCGGGCGATTGTGAACACAGTCCCAAGGTCGCCGAGTATCGTGGGTAGTAAGGGGACAGGAGAAACCAAAGCCCAGAGACAAGGTAAATGCTGACCTCGCGACAGCGGAGTGTTGAAGGTTGTAACTTGTAAGTGAACTGTACTGTTCACTACGACTCGTTCAATCACGTTGTGGGTTATCAAGTGTGAATTATGAGGAATGTGTTGCCGCTGTAGTTAAGCCGGTCTATGATGTCATACCTGCGATGTACAACCTGTGCTATGCCTTTGGGTTTTCCTTCTCTGTCGGTGTTATTCGTGTTTTTTTGCCCCCCATTTCCAGAGAAGGGAAATTTGAACTATCATCATACATTGCGCGTTGCGCAATTACAGTACTGTACCGGTACCGTATTCATGTTGTTAGGTCGATCAACTCGATTTTCGTAACAGCATCGGCGGTAGGGCGAACCAAATAATCTACTGAGCACAGGTTTCCTAGCACGCGTATGTGATCGAGGTGAAGCTGATTAAAGTACCAGAGCAATTCCTAGGAACAGAAAAATAGTGTTGGAGGGGTGGGCAGCAGCAAGCTCCCGACTGCACAACTGCCAGGACTAACCGGTATTTTGCACACGGTTAAGGGATACATAAATTTACGGCTACCGGTGTGAGGTCGAGTGTGTGTTGGAGGATATTCCTGTATCATTCTGGTACTGGAAGAACGACCTCCGGCTCGGTCAAACCATAAGTCGCAGTCGTCCTTTGCTCCCACCCTCGGCAGGAAATTAGAAAAGCCAGCAATGACACGGCGACGGGAGCTTATCATAACGGAATGCGATGACTGATCCGGTATATGCTGGAGTATGGAGGAAAGGATTCGTATGGTCAATGAAAGATAAAAGACGGCCTGTCTCCCATTATCAATTATTCTCATCCACCGTCGGTTTCATCTCTCTACCCATTCACTTGCCTTTCTGTTGACCGGAATATTTCTCCTTTTGGGATACTGGTATAAGCCACTTATACTACATTCTTTTTTATTCCCGTACCGTTCGACCAAGTGTCCAAACCGCTGTCCGTAAGCCTTGTTGAAAAAGAGCAATGCCGGAGATATATATATAGCTTTCAAACTGGGCGAAATCAATTTGTTTCTACCCTACTGCTGCTGCTTCTAGGAATCGAAGAAGGGTTAGGGTTGTTGGGCGTTACCGGATACCCGTATTCCGGATATTGGTATACTACGCCTTCCCTAGATTTCAATTTGGCTATGCTTTGGGTATACGCAGAACTCGGCCAAGAGATCGGTGAGAGCTGGGTCGATAGGAGGAGCGATTTACTTAGGGTTAAGAGGGTGAAGGGATCCCGGAGGAGAATGGAATGGGTGAGGAGGCATTGAAATATCATTCTGCTATGGATCGTGAGATAAGTACCAGAGACTCTAGTTAATTTTCGTTATATAGGTAACTCCGCAAGGGTGTCTCCCATGGAACTGACACATGATGCCGCCAAAGAATATGCTTCCAGCAGCGGTCGGGATTTCCACTGTTTATCAGATCCCCTCCACATCCGAAATCCCGTCTCTGATTTGCGTGGCTATGCTGAGCTAAGTGTTCATGGCTGATATATAGGAAGGTCTAAATCGGGCTCAGAATGACCACCCTCGGCTGCGTGCTATTCCACTATTTTCTTTCATTCAAGTAGAGTACCCTAAAGTGCAGGAGTGCGCGCGCAGTACAGAATTCTCAAAACCGCGCCAATCCGCCAGTAGACCGCACCAAGCATACTTTCAAGAGCCCTTTACTCTAAGACTTTCAAACTCTCCACCTCAGATCTATTTCCCACATTCTTCCCTCCACTTCCTTCCCCCCCCGCCCTCCGCACAATACCACAAAACACGACGACAAGAACCATCTATCTACGAACGAAACATTCTTCTTGATTAAGTAGCGCTAACAAAATGCCCCCCATAACCCCAACCCAAACAACCCAACTTCTAGGCCTAGTAGCGCACGCGGACACCACCGCCACCCTCCTGTGCACAAAGGCATATAGCAACGCCCAGGGAATTGGCTCCCGAGCGAAACCTTTCTGGGACGCGGCTCTCGCGGAGCAACGCAGTGTCCATAGGATTTCGGAGCTGGTTATGGCGGGTAGGATGAGTTATGCGGAAGGAAAGTGGGCGATTATGAAGAGTCTGGTGGGGTTGGGTTTGTTGGACGATGGTATCGATGGGATGGGGGAGGGGGTTACTAGGGAGGTTCCGGAGGCGGTGATTGAGGTAAATTCTTTAGTTCAGAGACTTACTAGGCGGCGATGAGTGCATGCATTGTTGGAAATAGTGGATGCTGCTCGGCATGCTCAAGGCTTTGTTCTCTTAGCCGCCGGCATATCCGGCCGTCTACACCACTACCCGTCCACCAGCACCACTACCCGTTCACCGGCACCACTACCCGCCCATCTACCCGCCACCGGTTCTTTTGTTCGCCGTTTGTTACCTATCCGCATATTTGATGTGTCATTCCCGGGACCGACTCTTTGTCCGTTACCGCCTGTTCGTTCTCGGTCCAGCCACTTGTCTTTGCTGTGGCGGACTGCTCTTGCTATGCGCTTGGAAAACGCTTCCGGAGGAGAAGGATAGGAACTTCAAGGGAGTTCTAGCCTGTCGGGAGTCTTTGTTCCTGTATTTCTTTTGTTAGCCGGGAGTGCGGTCTGTTGTTTGTCTTTCTTTCGTTAGCATCAGGAGCGCACAGAGGAGACGGGGGATAGGTTGTGGTGGGAGATGTTAGATACATTGGTGCGAAAGTGATTGCGGGAAGGATGGATTGGTGGTCGTTTGTCGTTTATTTATACTCCAGTCTTTTCCTGTTAGTTAAGAGTTGAGAAGTCGTGGATCAGCAGAGTCGGGAGCAATAGTTAGAGAGAGTTGTTGAATTGAGCAGTTTCGGAGCGATTTGGTGACCTTTCTGTCCTCAGTTGTGCAGAGTATTACAGCACATTTAGTCGCCGCCTCGTTCGGTTATCGTCGTGCGGTATAGCTCTAGCTCGCGGCGAGCCCGTGGATTTCCAATATGCACCAGTGAGGCGGCAACGGGGGGGCCGAGTATTCACTTAGGGTTTATCAGGATCCAGCCGCAGCGCGTAGTGGAGGTTTATCATGTCTTAGAATGCAGGAGCCGGATTGCTGCGACCGGGCCTACTAGATTGCGTATTGCGATTATAGGAATGAATATTTGCCAAATAGTTAGTGTTAGAATGGTCATGCGCTATCAGACGAGAAGAGAGAAGATTGATTGTATATTGAGTTTGTTTAGAAACAAGGATTGAAAGGACAGTGATTGAAGAAGGAAAAGAAAGTAAAGTGTACGAAAAAATAGTGGAAGAAGAAAATCGGCCTTTCTTCTTCGCATCTATCTAGTCAGGATTTTTTGGAGTGTATACGTCCTCTTCAGTATAGATACATCATTCCTGTTTATGAGTGGTACTGTGAATCCTCGGTTGAGTGGGCGGCGTCGTTCTTTTCGGTAATGGCAAACCGGTAACTGATGTGTTAGGCGAAGCCGACTCTCTGAGTAATTGTCGAGAAGACTTAGGCCTGAATCTTTCGTAATAGACGGAGATTGTTCTAGGAAGGCTCGGAATCGTTCTTTTCGTTTATGACTACTAAGAACTCGCTTATCGATAAGGAAATAATTTTTATAAAGATTCGTAGGTAAAACAATGTTATATTGTTAAGGTCTCTTCTCCGTTGCTTGATGATGTCTAAAAGCTTGGGAGGCACTTCGATATTTATATCCCGCGTCTGAGTGTCCGCGGACTCATATAATCCTCCTATAACTAAGTACCTATCCAAGGTTGTACGACTACGTCTCATAGTCTTAACAATGGCGAACACTGTTTGACCCTGAACTTTCACACACCATCTTCGTTCTCATAAATTCCCTTTTCCGTCTAGTCGTAGGATGCGACATTATCCTCGAATGACCGGTCTTCGATTTTATAGAGACGAGTAGACTTCTGTCTGAAACTTCAGTCGTCTTGACTATCGTTCCAGTAGTTCTTCCGATTTCACAATAGCGGCCAACGTATGTGTGGGTACCTAGCATAATGCAGGTCGCCGTAGACGGTGTGCAACACTCTTAAGTCTACACGCCTATTAGTCTTCTGAGTCTGAGCAGCTTCCCCTCGGTCCCCTCGCCTCAAAGAGAATCACCTCTCGAGGGATCCGTCCCAGGACAACCAACAACAGCGGCCTTCAGATAGGTATTGGTGTCATATTTACCCCTATGGCTCTGGGGAACTGTAGAGCAATTGCGGATTTCCGACCAGAAAACGTCCCGTCACTTTCGGCCCATAGTTAGGATGCCCAACTTTGAAGCCTGATAACTTAATGCGCCTCCGACGGATTTCCTCCGTTCCACTTCTCAGAGGTACCCAGAGGTGCCTCTTAAATATCCTGCGAAACAGCTTCCGGTCGGACGGACGCAGTGACGTATATGGTGTTTATGAAGTGGGCTTCATTGGAATGACTTTTAGTCATAGGACGCAACTCTTCAAAATCTCGCTAAGGACGTGCGGGCCCCGAACGGGGCCGGAGGGGGGGTAGGCTCTCGATAAAATGAGGGTCTGTGCTTGCAGTTACCCTACCGAGAGGTCTGTGCATTTTTTTAGCCTAACATGAGCTCCCTCCTACAAGGTCTCGCCTCGAGCACCTTTCTTATTATCTCTTATTAACAAATTCTTTTAAGACCCGATGTGGTCAGGGTAGGTAAAAACCTTCCGGCGTTTGCTTGTCCACCGTAGGAAACCTTTCCCTCATCGTCTTACTTCTTCCTGGCCTGGCATCTCCGGGTTGTCTCGATGAAACTCTCGACTACTTCTTCAGCATTTTCCAGCCTTGTCGCGGGTTCCAAGTATTTTCATCTTCCGCACAACCCTGCCATTTCACAAAATACCATAGCTCTCGTACCTGCCGCGGTAACGATTGCTGATTCTTTCCTATACGTCCGTATTTCGCTACGGACGATTTTTCTTATCTCCCATTGCAAGTCCCCTTCAACCTCTTCTGGTTCTCATGGAGGTTGCCTGCGTTCTGGGTGAACCGATTCTCGATATGGTTCGAGCAAGGATACGGGGAAGACTGGGTGAAATATTCCATCGGTCGGAATGTTTAGTTTTTAACGCTCGGGTGCCTCTTTTTTCCAATATTTGGAACGGCCCATAGAGTTTGGTGCTAACTTTTTCGACTTCCGTCTTAGTCCGTAGTTTTTTTTTTTAACAATACTTTGGCCAATTCTAAACTCAGGGGTGTTTTTGGCTTTCCGATCGTAGTATTGTCATTCTTCCCGTGTCTTTCAAGCGAGCTTTGCTTGTTCGTGTATCGTCTTAATCCAGTTCGCGTATAGGGAAGGCCGGGGTTGTGAACTTCAAGTTCTTTCATCCACTCAGTCAGGAGGTGGAACCCCATAGTCGCGTAAAAGGGGGACATTCCGGGAGCGTTGGTTGCAGAATTGTTCTATGCATGTTCTGCTAACGGCAGTAACTGATACCAGTCATCGGGTCATAGTTTAATAAAACTTCGGAGATATCCTTCCAGCACTTGGTTGGTTCTCTCTGTTGTCCATCCGCTGTGGATGATATGCCGTCGACATTCGTCGTTTATCTCCAACGCCTTGCACAATGATTCCCAAAACTCGCCAGCGAACTTAGTAGTCCATATCCGAAATGATCTCCGTCGGTAAGCCGTTGTGTAGCTTCCAAACCTCCCTTAGAACGTATTTGCGACATCCTTTGCCGTAGGCCGTAGTTGTAGTCCAAGAAAGTGTGCCATTTTTGTAAACCCGGTCAACAACTCCATGATTTGTGTACAAACTTGTGACTCTGGTAGTCTTGTAGTTGGGTGATGAAGTCTACTGATATCGACGACCATGCTGTGAACGGCGTCTGCAGCGGTTGTAACAGTCCGTATTTCGCATGTCGGGGTGACTTGTTGTGTTGACATTCATCACAGGATCGCACGTAGTCGTTGATCCATTCGGCTAGCCCTTCCAATAAAAATCTCTCATGATGATTTCTAGGGTTTTTTCTTGTCCGAAGTGTCCGGCTATCTTTGCGTCATGGCATCCCTCGGCTATCTTGGTGTACAATGCTTGGTTGTCTGGGACGAATAGACGATTCTTATAGTATAGAAGGTCGTCGATCAGTGTCCAGTTCTTAGGGAATTCTTTTCCTTCATTTCGGAGCTTTGATAAGTCCTCGCGTCGTTTCAGCCAGTCTCTATCCGATAGCGTCGCCTCAAGAAGTTGTCCAAGGAACTCGGGGTTAAACTTCTTCATTGTCTTTTGTTTTAGCATGGCCGTTGATATTAATATTTTCTCTGGTATTTCTTCGATGTCGTACCAGGACAAATTTTTGTCTGCCGATGCTTCTAGCTGACATATGATGGGTTCTTGTTCCTTTATTGTTAAACTTCTTGTCGCGATGTCTGTACTTCCGAAACCTTGGGCTCCTCTTTCAGTCTCGTCTAATTCATCGACTTCCATTAAATCGGACGTGTCAATTTTTTCCACGATGAGTTGTGCCATTCTGTCTCCTTCCCGGATCTGGCAGTCAACATCTTTGTGGTTATAAAGCAAGACTTTGAGTTCTCCCGTATAGTCGGCGTCTATTGTCCCTGCGCCGACCGAAATTCCGGAACGTACTGCCAGCCCACTACGGGCCGCTACTCGTCCATATGTCCCTGCTGGTAGGCTTATTGCTATTCCAGTATCGAGTAGCGCTTGTCCTCGTCTAGGGATAATGGCGTCGCTTATGGCGTAGAGGTCATGTCCGGCTGCCATTCTTGAACCTTTAGTGGGTAACCTTGCCTTGTGGTTCAAGCGTCTTACTCGGATGTATCTGTCCGAGGTATTTGTCTTTGGTTTCAACGCCAGGTCTTTCTCATCGCTCCAACCTAGTACTTCTTTTCCTAACCCTTCTTCCTTCTCCTCCTGCAGTGCCAGCAGCATTACTTGGAAGTGTTCTGGCTTTAAAACGGTTTGCTCGCGATGCGTAGCTCCCTCCTCAGGACGGTACTCTACTCGGCCGTCTACTTAGAGCGTCAGGCTTTCCGCCCTTAGTTCCTGGTCGGTAAACAATCTTAAAATTGTATTCTGCCAGCTTCTGAGCCCATCGAATTTGGCGTCCGCTCCAAACCTTAGAAGTAAGGAAGTATTGTAGGTTTTGATGATCGGTGTATACCGTCACAGGTTTTTCCGTGCCTACTAAGTATTGCCTCCATTCTTTGAACGCTTCTAGGATTGCAAGTAGCTCCTTGTCATGAATCTCGTAGTTTCGTTCAGCCGAGTTCAACTTTCGTGAGTGGAAAGCAACTGGATGTAGCCTTTTATCCACAAATTGTGACAAGACACATCCTAAGGCAAAGTCGCTTGCATCCGTTTCTACCACCGTTTCCCGGTCTGGGTAGAAATGTTGTAGAATGGGTGCAGTCGTAAAGCGATGCTTTAACTCTTTGAACGCCGATTCTTGTTCAGCGCCCCAATGGAAATCCTTTGGATTTCCTTTTAGTGTCTCCGTTATCGGTTTACACACTCCGGAGAAACTTCGTATAAATCGTCGGTAAAAATTGGCAAATCCAATAAATATCTGGACTTCTTTTACCGACGCCGGCGATTTCCAACTCAATACGGAATCGACTTTCCTCGTGCTCATAGCCACCCCTTCGACAGATACCATATATCCCAGGAATTCTACCTCTTGGACATGAAAGACTGACTTTTTCAAGGATACAGCTAGTTGGTAGTCGGCGAGTCTTTGCAAGACTTGATCGACTAACTCAACGTGACTCTTTTCATCCTTTGAATATATCAAAATGTCATCCAAATAGCAGACCACTCCGTAGTCCAAAAATTCATGCAGGACTTGGTTCATCATGTCTTGGAAGGTTGCCGGAGCATTAACGAGCCCGAAAGGCATTACCTTGTATTCGTAATGGCCGTATCGAGTTCGAAAAGCCGTCTTCCACTCGTCTCCTTCTTTAATTCTTATCAGATGATAGCCGTCTTTCAGATCAAGCTTTGTGAAAATCTTAGCCCCAGCTACCCGATCTCTGAGCTCGGACATCAGTGGCAGTGGGTGCTTGTTCAAAACCGTAATACGGTTGAGGTTTCGGTAGTCTACAACTAACCGAAGTTTGCCGTCGGGTTTCGGGACGAACAGCACTGGTGCGCCTGCGGGGGATTTGCTCCTTGTGATTTTTCCTTGATCCATCATCATTTTAAGGTATTCTCTTAACGCGGCAAGCTGTTTTTCTGACAAGGGGTAGATTGGACCCCAGGGCGCTTTCGCGTCGTCCTTTAGTTCGATTTCATGATCGAACGTCCTCCGGGGCGCCAATTTTTCCGCTGTTTGTGGCAAGAATAGGTCCTTGTGTCGCCAATATTCTTGAGGTAGCGATCCCAAGACTATATCGTCGGGACTTTCACTAGCGCCAATCCTCCCAATATAGGCAGCGTTTTCGTCAAAGACTACCGTCTCATCGTATTCGAACATGTCGGCTATTCCTTCGTCTTCCTCCACACATTTTTCGCAACATTTTGCGTCGAACGACCACCTTTTTGGGTCTTCGATGTGGGATATAGGATGTTCCTCATGCCACCAGCCGAATGGTATGATCATCCCGTATGATCCAAGTTCTGCTATTTCGCAGGTTATCTCAGACAGATGTCTATTTCTTCCTATTTCTAACCATAAGGGATGGGTGTAAAACTTCCCTCCGGAGACTGCTGCGGTCCCATCAAACCCATAAATTTTGACCGCGTCCGATCGTTGTGTGAACGGTAGTCGGTGTTCCTGTACCAATCTTTGATTGATGACGAACACATTTGAGCCTGAGTCCAACAGGACTTTAATCTTTTGTCGCCTATGGTTTAAAAAGAGGTAGGCGTCTCCCTCAGGGCAGGAATATCTTTTAGGTAGAGACGCGTAAAGCTTGCGTCTTCGCGGCTGTCCGCGATCTTCTTCTGGCTTTCGTTTTGGCATTGTGTAACAAAATGTTTGTTACCATGCCCGCACGGTTTCGACCATTGAGGTCTCCTCAGACAAACTGAAATATTCTTGGTATATCGGGCAGCCCACTACTAGCGGTCTTTACCTCCTGCCGAGGAGTTCCCATACCTTCCACTTTTTCTACCTGTGGAACCAAACTTGGGGGTCTCTGCCATCGTCCAGATATCATGGGGACAAGAGCCGGGTGCGTAGGGCTGGTCGGCTGTCCCTTTGATAACCTTCCCGGGCTTATTATCCACCCTCGCTTAACCGTAGACAGTGTCCTCATTTTATCGGGTGCCCGTCCAGTACCAGCGCGGCACCTAAGAAGTAATAAATAGAGGTGAGGTCTAGAGCTCTTGTACCTAGTGGTCGAAGATACGCCTCGCTCATCCTCCTAAATCTTTCATCTTAGCCCTACTGTCGCTCCTGTCGGTACCCTTGGTGCTGTCTGTTTCCTGTCTAGGTTTTGGTCCTTATCGGAGACCTTTCAGATTCCAGGTCACGTGCCTGACTACCCAAACAAGCATGTGTTCGGGGCATTGGGGCGAAACATACGTTATTACCTTGGGAAGCATAGAGGCGCCGCCAATGTCAACATCGCTCTTTATTAATCCTCTTGTCTCAGCAAGAGGGACGCGTGTACTCCCACTCAGGTCATCCAGCATGGTTGCTTGCCTCGCTTCGGTCTCTTGTTTTGCCGTTGATTTCGATTCCTAGAGACCATATGTCTACTAGACTACCCGAACACCGTCGTTGTCGGTACCTTTGTGAAAACTTATGTGATTTCTTCGTCTTCACCTAATTCCCACAACCGGCTGGTGGTTCTGACCTGTCCAGCTTGTGCGGGTTTTCGAGTAGGTCTTGGTGGTTTGGCGGACCTTGCTCGGTTAGGGCCCATTCGTAATGGCCTTCGGCTGACTGTCGCTGCCGATACTTGAATGTTCCCATAGCACGTCTTATATGTGTGGTTCTTTTTTCCACATCTCGTGCAGTTATTGTCCTTTTTTCTCGTATCAATGACACTTTGCGAGATTCCTTGGTGTGCTTCCGACCAATTCGAGTGTGTGATCGGAGCACTTCCTCCTAATTTCTTAGTTGGCCGTTCCGACTTGTGATCTTCACGTTTCCTTTTTCGTGAGGGTCCTCCACCTCCTTTTATATAAGCCTTGTCTCCTCGTGGCTTATCCGGCCTTTCATTTCTTGAGGATTTGTCCTTTGTATCCTTAGAGGAGGTGTGTCGGGAACTGCCTTCTTTCAGTAACTTTTTTCGGTACTGAAGGTCTTCTTCTGCCCGGCCGGCTTCTATTACAACATCCTCCCATTCCTCGTCGGTATCGAACTTCTGGAAGGAGATACGGGTGAGAATGTCTTCGGGCAAGTTTCTTTCAACTGTCTCTCTCCATGATTCACCTGTCATATTGGCTTTGTTATTCAGGTTGTGCATGATTCGGAGGTAGGTTTGAATGTTGCCCTTGTATTTTACTTCCTTCATGTCCCGCAGGGCTTGTCGTCCCTCCTGTAGAGGCGCAAAGGCCTTTCCTATTTCGTACGAGAAGCGGGTCCATCTTCGAAAATTCCGATTTTGGGTTTCGCCCTGTAGCCCGTCCATCTTTCTCCGGTACCATATCGTGTATGGTGTTACTATCTTTCCCTTGGTACGGTTGAGGGCGTATATGACCCGTTCCCGGTCATCTCTCCAGATGTGAGGATTTCGGTCGAAGTAATCGATACATTGCTGAAGCCAAATGTGCACATCCTGGTGCTTTTCTCCTTCAAAAAGCGGTGGTGCCTCCGCTGGCCGTTTTGTGTTTACCACGAAGGCTTCCGCCAGGACATTCGCCAGGTCTGATTGTTCTGGGGTTAGACCCCTGCGGCGCCTTTCTGGCCCACCGCCTCTTTTTCCTTCAGCGTCATGGTCGCTGTCGTCACCGTCGTCATCACTTGGGTACCCCCCTCCTTGTCCAGGTGGTGGAGTTGCGTCTGAGGTCCCTTCCCGACTATTTTGAGGTTTCTCAATTTGTTTTCCTTTTTCTTGCCTAGTCGGTCTGGAATAGTACTCATCATCATCTTCCACCGACTCCATCCTTACACGCTTGCTAGCTTCCGGTTTTTCCTTCGGAGTCTCTTTCTTTCTCGAGGAAACGAGAAGTTCTTGGACCGCTTCACCAATCTTTTTGAGTTCACTCTGTTGAGACGAGAGTGCCTCACGAGTCTTCTTTGCCTCGTTTTGAAAGAGCGCATCTCTTTCCTTGAAGGCACTATTTACCTTCCGGTCTCGGTCCTTCATTTCCTTTCTGATTTCTTCTACTGCTTGTTGTAGAAGAATGTCCCGTTCAAGCGTGGTCTGGTGTAACTGTGAGGTAACCCCTTCGTGATGGTCTTGTCTGGCAGCTTGTTGTGCCAGATTTTCCGCGATTTCCCTTACTATTCTTTCTTGTAGAGACTTTACTTCGGTCTCTACTCCCTGACATTGCATCAACAGGACCCCTATGTCCTGATTATGGATTTCCTTTCCTTCGGCAATTTGTTTTTGAACTTCAAATAGTCGAAGGGCGTTTTCCTGTTGAGCTCCCGTGAGCTGGGCAAACGCTATGTTTGCAGAGTCAATGGAGGAAGTTATATCCCTCCGGACATCGCGTAGTACCACTCCTACCCTTGCAGCTAACTTTGCCAAGTCGGCTGCCTGATCCCTTGGCCTCGGAGTAGATGAGCGGGACGAGCTGGGGACACTTGATGCCCGTGATCCATCTCTTGGGGGACGCCTTATTCCCGGGGGGAGCGATGAAGGTTGGCTCGGTGCATTTTCTCCTTCGCTCCCGGTGTCCATCGCATCTTTATCTTTTAATTTTTTGGGAGGTTCTCTCCATGGCACCGGCGTTCCCGGACCTTCAGGGAACCACGATGACGATGGTTCTGTCATCTTTTCCTGTAATGGGACTCGGTCTTAATGAGAGTTCGGGTGGTTCCCGAGCCTCCACGTCAAAGGTATAGTAGGTGTAAAACTACTATCAAAGGATCCCTCTTCACTGGTGTCCCAGTCGAGGAAAGGTTTCCAAACGAATTCTGGCCCGTACCAGGTTTCGTAAAGCTTTTGAAATTTTTCCTTCGTAGGAACTAGAGTTGGGTCGGTATACCACGAGGGAGTTTCTTGTTCCAGAAATGGTATTTCTCGGGGCTCCGACAGACCGGACAACACTGACCTAATAGTAGGGTAGTGTACCTTGGTCGGTGGTTCGAATATTGAATTGGTTCGGGAGAGTTCCTCAAGGGTGTCTAATCCGACCGTATCATCAATCGCAGGGTAGTGTACCGTATCATCAATCGCAGGGTAGTATACCGTGCTTTCAACGGACTCGTCGTCTGCGTGACTCGAACCCATGCGCTTGCTTAGCGCAGAGTAGTAACCGACTTATTTAGTGAGCCTTGGTAACAAGGAGAGCTAACAATATAGTGTTAGGCGGAAGCCGACTCTGAGTAATTGTCGAGAAGACTTAGGCCTGAATCTTTCGTAATAGACGGAGATTTGTCTAGGAAGGCTCGGAATCGTTCTTTTCGTTTATGACTACTAAGAACTCGCTTAATCGATAAGGGAAATAATTTTTATAAAGATTCGTAGGTAAAACAATGTTATATTGTTAAGGTCTCTTCTCCGTTGCTTGATGATGTCTAAAAGCTTGGGAGGCACTTCGATATTTATATCCCGCGTCTGAGTGTCCGCGGACTACATCTAATCCTCCTATAACTAAGTACCTATCCAAGGTTGTACGCTAACGTCTCATAGTCTTAACAAGTGCGAACACTGTTTGACCCTGAACTTTCACACACCATCTTCGTTCTCATAAATTCCTTTTCCGTCTAGTCGTAGGATGCGACATTATCCTCGAATGACCGGTCTTCGATTTATAGAGACGAGTAGACTTCTGTCTGAAACTTCAGTCGTCTTGACTATCGTTCCAGTAGTCTCTTCCGATTTCACATAGCGGCCAACGTATGTGTCGGGTACCTATGCATAATGCAGGTCGCGTAGACGGTGTGCCAACACTCTTAAGTCTACCGCCTATTAGGTCTTCTGAGTCTGAGCAGCTTCCCCTCGGTCCGCCTCGCCTCAAAGAGAATCACCTCTCGAGGGATCCCGTCTCCAGGACCAACCAACATACAGCGGCCTTCAGATAGGTATTGGTGTCATATTTAACCCCTATGGCCTCTGGGGCACTGTAGGAGCAATTGCGGATTTCCGACCCGAAAACGTCCCGTCACTTTCGGCCCATAGTTAGGATGCCCAACTTTGAAGCCTGATAACTTAATGCGCCTCCGACGGATTTCCTCCGTTCCACTTCTCAGAGGTACCCAGAGGTGCCCTCTTATATATCCTGCGAACAGCTTCCGGTCGGACGGACGGCAGTGACGTATATGGTGTTATGAAGTGGGCTTCATTGGAATGACATTTTAGTCATAGGACGCAACTCTTCAAAATCTCGCTAAGGACGTGCGGGCCTCACCACGGGGCCGGAGGGGGGTGTTAGGCTCTCGATAAAATGAGGGTCTGTGCGCAGTTACCCTACCGAGAGGTCTGTGCATTTTCTTTATGCCTAACATGATGATCCACGATAGCAGATGGACAAGTTCTCTGTAACCTCAAAGAAGTCTCTGTCAGCCTTGCCAGGAGGGTCTTGTTCTTACCTGTCCCGGTTTGATCACAACAATCAATGGTAGGGCTCTCAGAAGTTTGCACTATGGTCAATGATGGATAGCAGATGAAAGTCCACGATCCTATTCAGATGGAGATGATAAAAGTTCACGGGCAAGTGACCCCTTGAGCCACAAACTGAAAACCTCTCCTAACCTGAGAGTATTCCCACTGCAGACCCGCGGTGTTCCTGTCTTCGTTCTCCTCTCACGGAAATCCCCTGAACTAGCTACAAATAGGGGGTAGTCCCCTTACCCATAGTCTCCTCCGGGCTGACGACGATATCTCTCCACCATATGCTAACAATACGTCATCATCCCGCTCTGCCCATTTTCATACCTAACAGTACCGCCTAATTTAAACCTCCGGTGTGTGCAGCAGACCACCGGTCTCGGGTCCACACCTTGCTTATTCTGGTTCCATATTATATCTAGCACTTTTCTAAAAGTTAGCTTAAATGAGATCTAGCCCAGCAAAGAATTTTCGGATCTGATGATTATGGAAAGTGCAGCGCCCGGTTGTCAATTGATTTTAAAAAAACCGTCCGGTACTGTGCAGTACCGTACGGGTGAAACGTGTTGAAAGCTGGAAGA
The DNA here is from genome assembly GCA_006112555.1 of Tuber indicum. Taxonomy (NCBI): domain Eukaryota; kingdom Fungi; phylum Ascomycota; class Pezizomycetes; order Pezizales; family Tuberaceae; genus Tuber; species Tuber indicum. The sequence goes on along the minus strand of VBSK01000079.1, from coordinate 26,786 downwards.
AAATTCCAGGTACTGTACAGTACTAGTACAGTACTCCACGCGCCTGCACCTATGCGTAGCCGGTTACCCGCGTTCGCAGCCCGAATACAAGGTTCGCGAAATGTCTCTTTGACTACCGACCCGGTGGTCCTTACTAGAATCTGAGGGTCGAGGAGTTCGGGGGACTAGGCGGACTTGAGAGTAGCAGGCCGCAAGGACCTTGCTACTATAAGAACACATTACCGTTCAGATTACGGCGCCCTTCGCGCGTCCGATAAGAAATAGATTACTCCCCCCCACCCCGGATTTACCCAACCCCCCCGCATCATCAAAAGTTCAGACTTCACACAAGTCGCCCCTTTCCTCTTTATAGGGGGGAAGGGGAGGTAAAAGCACAAATTGTGCATGTACTGAACCCCCCCCGGCCAGCTTCAGAGGGGGAATGAATTTCCTTATCTACAATACTTGTTAAACCAGCTATAGTATCGATTGTCAGCCCCCCCCCCCCCCCAGCTTTGGCAACTAGAGACAAAACACGGCGTGAAGGAATACTGGTGAGGGCTGATGATGGTTAGGATGGAAAGGTCCAGTATTTGATAGGCTGTTGACCCTGCAGAATTTCCTGTTCGAAAGGGGAGGCACTTGGCGTGAGAATTTTCTCCCCTTAAGCGTCTCTCCCCCTCCCACCTTAGTCCAGACAAGCCACTCTTTGCACTGTGACGAAATAAAGTGCTCTTTCTTCCCTGTTCAACCGAGTCCCGCTTCACTTCTCTTTGCTTCCTCTTATCTCTCGAGTTATAGGACGAATCTGCGGGTCAATTCATCATTACCACACAATACGGTTTCATCAATGGTTACAATCACAGCAATCCCAGAGGTCTAGTGCGTATTAGACACACGATCCATCTTACGGCGCCTTGCGAGATATCCCGACGCCGGTAGTGTTTTCCTGAGGCAGCGCGCACTATAGCCCCGGCGTGCCGAAACTGGTAGATCTCATTAACGGGTATATGCAACTCTTTAAACCCATCTTGATAAGCCAATTGTGGTTTATTATTCGATCTACACAGTTGAGCGAAATTGACAAATCCGACTTGGCAGGGCTCGAACTTTGACTGCCGGCGAAGACTGATAGCTTGAATAGCGGGACCGATGAAATACAATTCTAACATGTATTAACGAGAAATGGTTTCGGGATTGTGACCAAGTACGCGCGAAGTGAATAAAGTTTACAGACAATGGGACAAGTCGAGAGAGCTTGATGGCATCTGAAATAAATACCGTAAGAAGCTGATGAACATGGAAAGCACTAGTTCCCCCTCCTTCTTTAGCTGCTTGCTTCGAGCTGTTACTTCTCTCACGCTATCTCTCTATGTGAAAACCGGGCTCTTATTAATGGCGGGAACTAGGGAGAAAAGCCAAGGTCTAACAGAATTACGGGTTTCCTGTTTGATAGCAATCGTTACCGTTCGGGATGGATATGGCGGTTAGTGGAGTTTGGGAGGAGTTTTTTCAAGTGATCGTTCATGGGGGAGGAAGGCAACCCCTACCTACATGAATTAGGAAAATTTCTATGATAGTTATCATATCATATGCCGTAGGCCCATATATTATGTAAGGACTAAACCGAGTTGGCCGGGCTTTCCCACCCATAGGGGGACCCCGGATTCACAGGCTGAGCTATCGGTATATGATAACCTTCGCCTGTACTTTGTTCAGATCCTTAGACCGCGACGATCCGGTGCCCTACTTGTACTCGTATGATACATCATTATATCATAGATCCCTGTCATTGGGGGGATCTCTCCTTTTTCTGCCCCCTAGAAAATAACTCTAGGACACCACGCTTGACGGTGCCAGGGCACAAGTGAAATATTAGCTCTCGCTTATCAGGCGCTATTTCACCACACTCAACAGAAGCCGGCGAAACATAAATTTGCCCAAGAGCAATCATAGGATAAAATATTAACTAACAAACGAGACAAAGTTCACAGCAGAAACAGGCTTCACGACAAGAAAATCTGCCCAATTCTCCGCCCTCACACTCCCTACAAGACTTTTAATTTTGTTCGTAGGTGGTATCTATGTCTCCTGATATTCCCTCTAGGCATACTCCAGCCAAATCCATGCTCTCCCTCTGTATCTGTTCCTGTTCCAACTCTTCCTTCATATCTTGCCTCGTCTTCGTCATCTCCTCGGTAATCCTCATCGTATTCGTCGTCGTCGTCATCCGACCCGACCTCATTTTTGACCCCAACCTTGCCCCTGCTTGTGGTGTTGTCTCCTTTAGCCACCCAATTGTGCATTCCTTCAGCTGGAACTGGCGCCATTTCTGGAGATGAGCTGCAATGCATTAACCTAGGTAGCATTTCCGGGATCTTTGCCTGGCCACCTTGAGCCCTGTTCCTCCATGGCGGGTAACGCGCAGGAGCTGCAGGTGTCGGAGGAGGGCTAGTTATCTGGGGGGTCCAATTTTGGCTAATCTCATTGTTCGGAAGCAGGTTTGGTGTCTCGAACCGTCCCATTGTCTGGCGTTTTTTTGGGCGATAGCTGTTGTACGTGGGATCTTTCAGGAGAATGATATTATTGCGGTTGTCACCGTTGTCATCAATGACGAATTGTTTAACATAACCTTCGGGGATGAGCTCAATTGGGGCGTCGGGGTCGTATCTTTCAATATCCACCACTTCCCGGACAGGCAAAAACTTAACTAATGGTTCATTTTGTGAGGGTAAGGGCGGACCCGCAAGGGGTACCGGTGGTGGAGATGGGAAAGCAGAATTAGGTGCACTACAGTTCCAAACAAAAGGAACCTCCTCAAGTTTCTCAGCCTGTAGGGCCGAACTTGGATGAGGCCGTTTCTCGGCCGTTCCTGGTGCCCCCGGCGGTGCTTCTGCCTTAATGTTGCGCAGTGCGTTTGGCTCTGGATCATCCACGTGCGATGAAGCGGGAGTAGGGTACTCTGGTGGCTCGATGTTCTTGACGTAATTGACCTCCCTAGCGAGCCTATTCCTAGCCCTAGATATCTCCGTGGCTAAAGTAATCACCACATCTCGAATGAACCCCCGGATGCTACAAAGCCAAAGTCAGCTACAAAGCCAAAGTCAGCTACAAAGCCAAAGTCAGCCGGTCAAATAGAGCCGGAGCAGGGGCGTGAACGGGATAGGAGATACCAACACTTCCCCGTTTTCAACCACATTCCATTTCCTAGAGCTTCCCACAGACCAGTACACATCCGCCAGACCCGTATCCATAAAGCTTTGCAACCACCCCTCCCACGCCTCGCGGTGTATGTAGGGCTTTTGTAGAGCTACGTAATTTCTCGGTTGCAAGAGGACATTTTGAACTCTTTCGTGAAAAGATATCCAGTCTTCCATATCGAAACCGCAGTCCTCCCTGAATACTTTGTACGAGTGGGCTGGTCGGAGAAACCGGCGCTCCATTATGGGGGGAGAATGATTTGATGGTGTGTTCGTTTGATGGCGTTGGCGGAGAAGTGTGAACATGTTTGCTAAAGCCGTGGTGTTTGACAGAAAGGGTGGAGGAGAGATGGAGGACAAAAAAGACCGGTGATTGTGTGGCTAGGGGGTTCTCGGACCGAAGGTGCTGGTTCTTTCCGGGGGGCACCGAACTCTGCCGGAAAGCGATGCGAGCGGTTGCGGCGACCATTGTTGGGACAGCGGTAGAGAGGGATATCCGGAGGGGAAAGTGCATAGCATAAAGTACCCCACATGGATACCAGATGCCACTATATCTCACTAGGGGGTCGTGAGTCATAGTATCCACGTCGTATACCATGAAAAAAGAGAGAAAGGAAAGATAAAAGACCAAAGACTCGGCAAATATGGCAAGGTTGAAGCGGCCCGTGGACTGAAATCGCTACCGCCACGACAGGTCAAACTGGGGAGGCAGCTTGTCGAAAGCAATGTCGCAACGAAGGGGGGGGGTTCAAATCAACATATGTTATCCCAGTATCGCCAACCTTGCTTCCGCGGGCTAACTGTGGGCAACCTAAGTGTGACCGGTAGTTCATCTAGACATAAATTTAATCGACCGCTTCCTCAACACTCCCACACTCAAAAACCTCAATCCATAGTTGGAGTAGTTTCTATCAGTTACACGCCCGCCTTCATCTCACTTTAAAACCAATGTAATCTTCATGTTCTCCTCGGGCTCATTTGAACCAAGTCCAGTTATTTTGGTTAAGTTTTTCCCTCTATTGATGCTGCCGGAGAATGCTCACCCATTGTGCCCCTCCTCGGCGACCAAATACAAGGGGTGGTTGATATTCGCGGCCCTGTGGGATGGCGGGATAAAGGTGTGTCGTTGCAATAGCCTGCAGGGTTAGGGTTGGTAGTTTCGCCTTAGCCGCTCGGTAAATTATTCACCAGCCCGGTTTCGTCGGAGAGCCACCTCATCATTGGGTACCAGGGGTCTGTGAGCTTAATCAGCTCTGCTGAGCAGGCCCTTGGGAAAGATAAACTATCCCTTTTTGTTATGGTAGCAGTGAACCGATCAGTCCTTACCAGGATGTTATCTAAAACCGCCAAGATGATGCGAAGTTCTATAAAGATTAGATATAAGGCCAGTCTTGGCGAGAATAATATTATCATAATAATATCATATTATTATTATGCTTTATGTGGGGAGTTTACTAGGGGAATAACCCGGATATAGGATGACCTCATCTGGATGCTGCTCACTAAGATACCTAGGGGGATATCGTACACTACCTCAGAGTCCGCCCCCTTCTCCATTGTGAGAATTGAAGTTCGTGTTCATGTTTGTAGGGAGTCCCCACAGGAACTGATCAATAGGAGCTCAATTCTTTCATGAAATTCTTTCTTGATGTATCGTTTATGGTGAGTAATAACTTTGATGGATAATGTCTTCTATTTTATTATAGGAACTCAATTTGGATTTCTCGGTTTCACGCATATAGGATTCAGGTAGCCAGTGTTACAGCTTGGATTTAAGGTGTCTTTTGCCGTTCTACCATGGCTACAACTGTAGCTGTTCTACACATTTTATAGGCTAAAGCACCCGAGGACGAGCCATGCCATTGTTGGGACGGACAGAGAAAACCGGCGCCGGGAGTAACACGCTGTCGATTTGTTGTATCCTCGTCTAGGGTGTTTCTCCTAGATGTTTGATGATGGAATTTAGGAATCCTACAGCCCAAACTATTAGATACCATCCTCACCGCAAGGTTCCCCATGCTCCAAAAAATAAGCCCCCGCAGCTCCCTCTCCTTGTTGGACAACTGTTCCATGCTTCCCCCCGTACAAATCGGATTAATCGAAGCACGTGCTATGAAGTCAATGTTGGAGTTCCCTGTTAGCACTTGTTTGGGGCAATTATCGTCGGTATCCGGATCGCATAGTGGGGTTTGGGTGAACTAGGAGCAAGGCTCTGCATCCATGTATTCCTCTTTTTAGCCTCGATCACCGGCGAAGCTGGGAAATACAACAAGTATTTCTACCCACTACCTTACACATCCAACATCCCATAGCTTTGAATAGGGGTGGCAAAAATAGAGCTACTTTGCCCCTCCTGGGAGACACAAAAAATAATAAAAACCTCAGGCTTTCCCAGAGGAGGCAACTCCTCCCTTTCAGCCGCATAGAATCTCCGGTGATCCCATTTTTTGTGGTACTCACGTCCCCTAAGCACTAGCAGGCAGCTCGATGTGTCTTTGATTCTGCGAACATCTTGCATGTTGCTGATGCTACGAGTTATAGGGCGAGTGTCTGGGTGCCGGCACACCTGTGATTCATGCTGTCCAAAGCTTGAACTAGACTACTAGTTTTTCAATTGGCTATGCCTCACTTTTACAACCCTCAATCTCTTAAAAAAAAAACTTCTACATTATTCTCCTTAGCATTCCCCGTAATCTAGAGGTTTTCTGAATCAGTATTTTAATTTGGTGGAGCAGCATGATTATTTAAAAATGCTAATTACTCGTGCACATTTTTTGTATGGCAAGAGCCACACCAGGCATACCGAAGCCGAATATCTGGGTCGGAATTTGGAATGGGCGCTCAGATGTGCATGGACAATTCGTCTCATACACTCTTGCTCTATGTATTAGAGCTCACTATTCCTGGTATCACACATATACACTATATTTACTTCAGCTCAAGGGAAGATAAAAGAAAGGTGGATGTGTTATTCACTTGGGTTTGAACCAAAGGTTGGGCTCAGGATCAGGTGAATAAAAGGGATAAATTTCCGCAGTTGGCGAGATATCATACGTAACAGATCCGTTGGGCAATTCCTGCAAGGTTTAGGCATCGTAGCGGAATGGAGGAGAGAGGGAAGGGGGGGAGAATACAAGTTAGGTAGACGTCGGAGATCACTCAATTACTGATCGCAATGCGATGTTGGATATCGCCGTGCAACCTACTACAGGTTGGGTCAAAGAGATGTCTAATACCCTAGGATGACAGCTCTTGGAGAGATTTATCCCACCTGGAAAGATAGTCACTTGAAAATATATGTTTCTACATATTTTCAGTGTTCCCAAGTGTCCAGTCCGGCCGTCTTTCGCCTGGGACGGGACGGACGCCAAGTTTGAGGCCACTGCCTGGGACGGACACCCAATTGCAGTCCGTCCTGACCTATGCCCGGGACAGACAGCCGGGCCCTATAGGTGTCTTAGATTATGTTTCATCACCAAATTTCATTAGCATTAGGTTAGTGTTATTAAGAAGTGAAACATTTTTATTCCAATGTAGAAAAGCTTAGGCTCTACTATCATGTATCAAATGTTGCTAGAAGGTAAGGCAGAAGGTTTAGTGAGTACAAGATCGGAGACCAAGGGTGGAGGACTCTACTTTATCGCTAGGATTTCTCAAAATAGTTAATCATCGTCTCTCAGGTCTGTATTTATTTACCCAGGCAGAGGTGTGGACAGATGTTGGAAATACGTTATCCACCCTATGAGTCATGGATATGAGTCATGGAATTGACTCATACATGTGACGAGATATGAAAAGGGGGTTTCCTTGGCAGGAGAACCATGTTATCACGTGATGAAATATGTCTATATAAGACCAAGTGTATTTCCCTCTGTTACCACGTACTTTGCTAGTGCAAGCGTGGAATCTGATCTTTATATCTAAACTATACTGCGTTCAACTCTCAGTGCCACCTTAGTATCTAAGAGACAGCCTCAGAGACTGCAATATTTTCAGGTTATGAGCCCGGCTAGCAAGCCTTTCTGCTACCAAGTATCATATACCATATAGATAAAAGAAAGACCCCTAAGCGAGACGCTACCTCCGTTACCTCTCTCACATACACCATTCTCATCCCTCCTATCTGACCATATGGTCAACGAATACCTCGATATACACAACCTATTCCACTGCAGATACTGCAACACCACTCGTCCTCTTACCCCTGAATACCGGTATCAATCCTGCTGTAAGGCAGACGCCAATCACATACGAAAACAGCTACATCGTCTCAGACTACTCAGACTACGAGCAATTGCGATCCCAATACCGACAAATACAGGAAGAAAATAAAATACACAAGCCTACATGCCACACACCTACCACGAAGCCCTTGAGTACACAGTTGAAGAAACTATCACAAGAGTCAACCAAGCCATCGCTCAAAAGAACCTGGAAATTATCGACTATAACGATCGCCTTCAAGCCATTCAAAAGAAGTACGGTGAACAACTGGATACACCTCTGGAACACACCATACCAGAACTGACCCTTGCCGACTTCGAACACCTACAATACGATCGCGAAAACGATAGTTACCGAGGTTACTTCGATCCAGAAACTCTGATCAAGTGTACCGGCTGTCTCAGGTTGAGACCCTTTTCCATCTTCTCCGGAAACGTACCGAAACCCTGTTGCAAGTCATTTGGGACCAAAACTAGGGATTTCGCACTTCTGAAGTTACGGGAAACAAGACGTGTCGCATACTGGAGACCTCTGTCAATTGGTAATACCAAACTACGACAACTCCAGTAAACATGTCAGACTCCACATCACCTGAACAATCCTTCGGCCGGTTGTCCTTATCCTTCAACAAGTACCCTACACTACAAGGACAACAAAACTATCGGTCATGGGCAACGATGTGGAAAACAGCCTTTAGGGTCTGTAGCATATGGGATTATGTGGACGGAACAATACAACAACCAGTCACATCAGATGAAGGCTCCTCCTCTCAACCAACCGCAGTTACGGAATGGGAAACAAAGAACGAACAAGCAAAGTTCCTTCTATTCCAAGCAGTAGGCGATCACTATGAAACCGTCACCTGCTACCCTGCCGCTAGCGATGCCTGGAAAGCCCTCAAAGACAAATTTGACAAAGAAACACCCTCAACAAACCTTGTCCTACTTGAAGACATATTCAAGAAACTTCCTCCCAATAAGAACATTACCGAACACGTCACGAGTTTCGAAAATGCATGGAACCGACTCGCTCAAAGATGCTCGAACGCAAAAGGAAAGACTGACGATGACTTCCTATCAACAATGAAACCAGTCACACAATCCGAAGCTGTCAAAGGAGCGTTCTTCATGTTATCCATAAAGGAACAATATAAAGACCTTTGTGACATACTCGCAGCTAGAGGAGATGACCAGTATACCGACATAAGGGAATTCTTCATCAGTCGAGCCGCAGAAAAGTCGGAAACAGAGGAAAAGGTAGTGTTCGTACCAAAGAAAAAGGACATGAAGGAATGTTCCTGGTGCAAAAGCAAAGGGAACAAAGGGTTTAAGAGTCATCACGTCAAAGATTGTCGAGGTCTGAAGAGAGAAAAAGAGAGACGAAACAAGGAAAACCCGAAGGGACAAAGGACAGCCAACCTTACCGATACCACTGTAACTGTACTTATGGCCAAAACCGAACAAAAGGAGGAAAGATCAATAGACTGGTTATGTGACTCTGGAGCATCAGATCATATATCACTAAACAAAGGTGACTTCCAGAACCTCCTACCTGCTAATACAAGTATAGTAACAGCAGACGGCAGAACGCATTACGCAGCAGGAACTGGAGATGTGCAGATCCCTGTGCGGTTGTTGGATGGATCCCATGATACGATTCAGCTCAGACGAGTACTGTTTGTCCCGACATTTAGGTACTCCTTGGTGTCCGAATCAAGACTGGATGATGTCGGAGTTAGGATAGAAATTGAGAAAGGAAGGAGAGAATACAAAAAAGGAGGAAGAGAGATCATGATTGCAGATAAGAAAAATGGTCTGTGGTATGTTAGGACAAACAAAACAAGAATACTTGTATCCACCTACGAAGAGAGACACCAAGCACTTGGACATCCGAGTGTGATCAAGAATTGTTATCAAGATGCAAAACCAATACCCCGTCCAAACGACTTCAGTTGTGAAACATGTAGATTGCAAAAGTCTACACACCATGTTCCCTTAGGAAAAGAAATAGAGACAAGGAAACCGTTCGACAAGATCCATTCCGTCTTAAGCGGACGTATCTCTACACCAACACTGGGTAAAAACGAATACTATATGACATTCGTTGATGACTATACCAGATACTGTTGGTTATACCTACTGAAAACGAAAGACGGAGCAGAAACAGCGATTAAAAACTTCTGGGAACTCGTCCTCACCCAACATGAAGCCAAGATCAAACGCCTTCATAGTGACAATGGAACCGAGTACATCAACCAAGAAGTATCCAAATTCCTGAAAGATAAAGGTGCTCTCCATACCACATCACCAGCCTACAATCCTGAATCAAACGGTGTTGCCGAAAGGATGAACCGTACCTTAACCACCATAGTACGATGCATGTCACCGACCGACAAGAAGTTTCTATGGGGAGAAGCCTATGCGACAGCAACCTACCTATACAACAGACGTTGGCAGTCAACAATAAAAACAACACCTTTCGAGCAACTACATGGAACGAAACCCACTATCAACCATCTACGACCTTGGTTCACGAATAGAATTGTGCACATACCTTCGGAAAAGAGAGGCAAACTTGGCCCTACAGCCGAAGAGGGCCACTTAGTAGGATATACTTCCAGTCCTACAGTGTATCGTATATACATACCCAAACGACATACAGTGACAGAAGCAAGAGACGTAAGATTTGGTACAATAGAAGGTGTATCGTTCGAATATCATCTAGACCAACCAGCAACGCGAAACGATGAACAGAATCTACCACCCCTACCCGAAGACATTCCATTACCCGAAGAATCAGAAAAAGAAGAATCTGAAGTAGTACCCGGCACGTTTCCAGTATCACCTGAGCAAACTAAACCAACAAGAAGGTCAACTCGTCAAAGAAAACACACCGAAAAAGGAGCTGGTTACCGAAAAGACCTAGCTCAATTAAAGCTTAAAGATCTCAATAATAAGCTAAGACAAGCGAATGAAGCCTTCAGAACCTACATGAGAGGGGAAGGTGGAACCGGCAGTGTACAACAAGTTGGTTTACAACATCAGCTACGTATTGAAGAACTTCAGAAAAAGATTCGCAGACAACAGGCAGCCATTGATAAGGAGTCCTTCGTTGGATTATCCTACCACATACCAGATCCTGAAAACTATCGAGAAGCTATCGAATCACTTGAATGTGATGAATGGCAAGTGGCAATGGATGAGGAGATAAAAGTCTTAAACGAACACGGAGTAGGGGAAGTGGTTAACAAACCACAAAGTAGAAAAGTTCTGAGAGGACGATGGGTGTTCAAGGCAAAAGTGAAGAAAGATGGTACATTTGAAAGGAGAAAAGCGAGATATTGCGCGAAGGGTTTCAGTCAAATCCCAGGGGTGGACTTTGAAGAAGTATACGCACCCGTAGCACGACTAGAGTCACTTCGAGTATTACTGAGCATCTCAGTTATTCGCGGCTAGGCTATGCGACAACTTGACATTAAAAGTGCATTCCTATATGGCGACATAGACTACGAATCCTACTTAGAAATGCCAGAAGGTTACCGCAAACCAGGCAAGGTATGGAAACTACGAAAAGCCATTTATGGACTACGACAGTCACCTCTCCTATGGTACAAACATCTCACAAATACCCTCGAAGACATTAGTTTCAGTGAAGGGACCTTCGACCCATGCATCCTCGTTGCGAAAGACCTGTATTGCTGCATATATGTCGATGATATCTTAATAACAGACAAACGACACTTAGTGGATAAGTGCGTCAAACAACTCAAATCCCATTTCCAATGCACAGATTCAGGAGAACCATCGCTCCTACTTGGCATGCAGTTAGAAAGAACCGAGGATGGACTTCGAATTAATCAACAAAGATACATCACGGAGAAACTTGCGAAATACAAACTCGAAAACGCCAATGAAGCAAAAACCCCTATCGAAGCTCACTTACCACTCGTCATAGCTACAGACACTGAGACAATGTGCGATCAGAAATTATATCAGTCTATACTTGGTTCCCTCATGTATGCAGCTTGTGCAACAAGACCTGATATAGCACATACGGTCGCCTTCCTCAGTCAGTTCTCAGCTAGACCTACTGAAACCCATCTATCAGCAGCCAAAAGAGTACTCCGATACCTTAAAGGAACAAAGACTATGGGACTCATCTACCGATCAGACTCAGAAAAGACACCGATAGAAGTCTTTAGCAATAGCTCCTATGCATCCAACCTTACCGATAGGAAGTCCTTCTCCGGTATCATACTCCAAACTTATGGTAATACAGTACTCTGGCGCTCCCGAAAACAACGTACTGTAGCTCAGTCCACAACCGAAGCAGAATATGTGGTACTAGGATTTGCAGCAAATCAAGGAGTTTGGGTCAGCAGAGGACTCAAACAAATGGGCATCACAACAACACCGGTTGTATACTGTGATAATACCACTGCAGTCAGCCTGACCGAAAACCACGGTGTTTCCGATAGGACCAAACACATCGATGTGCGATACCACTACGTGAGAGAGTTACGGGTAAGAGGAGAAATAGAAATAAGACGAGTTGAGTCGGAAAAGAATCTGGCGGATATATGTACAAAGGGATTAGTTAGAGTTACGTTTGAGAAGTTGCTATGTTACATCGGGATGGAAACGTAGGGGAAGTGTTGGAAATACGTTATCCACCCTATGAGTCATAGGTATGAGTCATGGTATTGACTCATACATGTGACGAGATATGAAAAGGGGGTTTCCTTGGCAGGAGAACCATGTTATCACGTGATGGAATATGTCTATATAAGACCAAGTGTATTTCCCTCTGTTACCACGTACTTTGCTAGTGCAAGCGTGAAATCTTATCTTTATATCTAAACTATACTGCGTTCAACTCTCAGTGCCGCCTTAGTATCTAAGAGACAGCCTCAGAGACTGCAATATTTTCAACAGACCATAAAGCCTATAAGGCATGGGTTAGGCGATATGGATTACGACAGGGCCTAGAAGGTAGTGATGGGGGTATGCGGGAAGCAACCAGGGCCTACAAGGGGCACCCTTCCTTACTCAGGATGGTAGGTACCTACAGGTGACGCCTGTCATTACTCATGATGGTCGGGACCTACCGGAAGTTAACATTTCCAAAAAGACTGCAGGGCCTGCCCGTCAACCTACAGTCCTGCAGTGTTTACAAAAGATGGAAGCCGTTGCCAGACGTCCTTAACCACCCTGCCTGGAACGGACAGGACTATAGGAAGCTAGGGCCCTGGCGTCTGGATGGGACGGTTGGGAACACTGCATATTTTTGTTATCCATCCATTCCAGTTATATCCTGTGATATTGTTCCCCAAATAGGGGTTGCACTGGATTCAAGAGTTTTCAACCCGGATGGGATTATTTCGAGCCCCGATGGTGAGCACGAACAATGCATATGACAAATAAATGAAAGCTCACTCATTGCTGAAGTGACAACTCCGAAAAAATAGGGGCAGGACTCAGACAAAAGCTGTAGGAGAACAAAGGTGAAGGCAAGATGCGCTACTTCTCTCAGCTATCTAAGGACATGCCAGGATATATATCGCTGCAACTCAAGAACATCAAGGAAACTCAACGAACTCCAGCAAAACATCATCCTGACTAACCAATATCCTCTGTGATCTTCAAACAATCTGGAACCACCCTGATATCCTATGATCCTCGCAAACCCTAGACCTTATGCCCTATGCCATTTGTGTGTGAAAGAACCAACAAAACCTAATACCCGATATATGATGCACAATCCCAGCAAGCGTTAATCTAAACCACGTATCCTCATATCTCCATAACCGCATAATGTCCGTATAACTACATGCCCGTATAGGCATTTCAACAATTGCTAGTCCTAACATCCATTTGTTCAGAGACCCCGTAACCAGAGTTCGCAAGCGGCCAGGCCAGGCTTTGGGTATTTCCCATATGACTGGTCATTATTTTGTTAATGAGTGGCTCATGTCTACGAATATCCGAAGATGACTGCAGATATTAACTACCAATTACCGCTTGAGCCACACAACTTTCATAACCAGTAATCGGTTAAGTTCTTGTTTTCTGCGGTTACTTGATTTATTTCTCTCTTACCAAATTAGCCATGCATCTATGATCAACAGCAATAGAACCATCCAAACCACCTTGCCCTGTTCCCATGATACCAAGAAATAGCTTTAGATCTAATATTAATTTCTGCTTGGTGTTCTATCATGTGTTTACTTTTTTTATTTACTTTTATGGTTTTTATAATAGTGAGGGTGGTGGGGAGATACTATTGTGGCCAAAGGTTTCTCCTTGGTTGCTCATTGGTGATCCATAACTCTAGGCATTTCATCTGCTTATTTTATCTTTATGACATCTTATTACTCGAAAGCCTGCAAATATCTGCAGTCCGGCCAGGCTCGGCCAGATAGGCCTTGAAAGCTGGACCGTAGCCCGCAGTCTGGCCCGGCCTGCCACATAAAAAGCCCAGGTCGGCCGCCCCGGAGCCAAGCCTGGCCGGACTGACCACTTGCGAACACTGATTAGGAGATCAAAGGTGGTGCCAATAAGTGCGTTAGAAAAGACTGATTTCTCTAGTACCATACAACAAGCATGAGAGGCGTCGGCATTAAAGCGGAGTTGAAATTCACCAATGTGTTTGTGGCTGTGACTGCCCCCTGAGTCGTTGTACGTATACCACCAAGGTAGCCCCTCACCTCACCTATCCTTCTCCTTATAAAGACCCACCTCGTAGGTTTTCTGCAACTGGAATCGTCTCTTTCCTGGAAATTCCTCCTTTACCCTAGAAATATCCTCTCCAACTGTTGGTTTCCTCTCACCTCCCTCTCCTCCAGAGATCTTAACTTTTTTCTGAAAGTAAGGTCCACTCTTGCCAATTACCTCAGTTACCTGTCATCATTAGTGGTCAAGGGTCTTCTGTCCTGTGACCATCCTAACACGTGTCCAGCCACATAGCGGAGGGTGTAGAGTTTTAGGAAAACTCGTTAACCCTGCGACATGATTTCATCACCAATGAGACCTCTTGCTAGGCCCTTCCTCTTGCCCCTCTATGGTGGGCCAATTATACTATGAGTCTTAACCCACGTTCCACCAATGCCGATTCCAATGCATAAATTTACCAAACATAATTGCGTCATATCCCGGTAGGTCCCTGAACTAAAGAATGGTTCTGCATAGTATGGCAACTAACTCTTCTAAATCATGGGACAGGAATTCCTCATCTAGCAGATTAGCAAACTCCACAGCTACTGCCCGTGTTACTCTGCACTCGTCCATGTCCCACATACGTGCTTGGGTGATGAACAAGTACAATGTAATTGCCTTCCTTGTGAAACTCCTTCCTGCTGTATTATTAACGAATGCAGATTTTACGTTTAGCAAGTTGGGGAGGTGCAGGTGGAACCACAGTGCTTGCAATTGGTGAAACAGCGTACACATATTTTTGCAATCGCTCATGTGAACATGAGCTGGACCATGCTTTTTAAATGGCGCTGTCCAACCTCCCACTCTGGAGAACTTTGTCAAACGTCCTGGAATTTCGAAAACGATTGATTCGGTTCTTCAACCTCCAGCAGCTTATAATTGTTATAATATGATTGCTGGATATCATGGAACGGAAAAGACCACCCTGGTCCGCCATGTAGGTCACCAATGTTCTGGTGTCATATACGTTGATGTTATCACCAGTACCCCTCCGTTGAACTCTTTTCGGAAGCCTTTGAGAAGGGAATTCAGTCAGTATTCCCAAGCGTCCAGTACGTCCATCTTTTGCCTAGGACGGGACGGACGCCAAGTTTGAGACCTTTGCCCGGGATGGACGCCGAGTTGCAGTTTGTCCTGACCTATGCACAGGATGAATGGCCGGGCCCTATATGTGTCTTAGGTTATGATTCATTTTCAAATTTCATTAGCATTACGTTAATATTATTAAGAAGTAAAACATTTTTTATTCTAATGTAGAGAAGCTCAGGTTCTACTATCATCTATCAATTGTCAGTGGAAGGTAAGGTAGAAGGTTTAGAGAATACAAGATAGGAGTGAATGAGACCAAGGGATGAGGACTCTGCTTTATCACCAGGATTTCTCAAAATGGTTAACCTTCATCTCTCACGTCTATATTTATTAACCCAGGCCGAGATGTGGAGTGACCACGCAGCCGATAGGCAATGGGTTAGGCGATATGGGTTACGACAGGGCCCAGGCGGTAGTGGTTGGGGTATGCGGGAAGCAGTCAGGGTATGCAAGGGACGCCCATCCTTACTCAGGACAGTAGGTGCCTACAGGTGACGCCCGTCATTACTCAAGATGGCTGCGCCCTACCTAAAGTTACCATTTCCGAAAAGCTCACCCTGCCCGGGATGGACGGGACTATAGGACGCCAGGGTCCTAGTGTCTACACGGGACGGTTGGGAACACTGAATTCACTGGACCACTCCACGTCGTAATTGGATCACGGTAATGCTTGGGAAGTTGGGCATCGCTGAAGAGGAAGCTGCAGGTAAAGCTTTTATATACTAGAGTTGTTCTAGTATCCAAGGAAACAAATATAGCCTGTATTACGGGAATATACTGACGTTTAATTAGAAACGCAGTCCCTGTAGAGTACTGTTTTTACTGATTTTTCCAAAAGAGCCGAAGCCTACTGCAAAGCTACTGGGCGTTGTGCAGTTTTGGTCATAGATAATATCAATCGCCTGGCGGTGGCCAATCCTTCGATTCTGCAATTCTTGCAGGACCTTGCTAAAGATGCTGCTGACAACCACTCATTTATTACAGTCTTTGTTACAAGCGAGGGGAAAGCGCCAATTCAAATGCTCTGTAAGCATTTACCATCTTTTATGATACTTGCCCATACCCTGCTAGCTCTACTAACACTGAGTCTAATACTATTTCTCAGCCCGCTCAGCAAGGTCAAGACTTGGGGAGATGGTTCATGTGTCTGATATTAGTTCCACTGAAGTGAATCACATACTTCTGAAGACCGGATTTATTGGTACAAACCTATCACAGGAGATTTATGATCTGGTTGGAGGACGGATTAAGTATATTGAGAGGGTGATTACGAAGCTTGAGTGTGGTGTCAAGTGGGAAAGTCCGCAGTAGGAATCTATCAAAATTTTCAATAGCTATCCGTTTTGACTCCCTTGTCTGACAAATATGAGATTTAAGTGATAAGGCATAAGATACTCAAGGATGCGGAGAAGAACTTCAAGCAAGTGAGGTTGTCAGTTTGCAGTGAGTTTTTTGAAATTGGACTTAGGATTTCTGCTCAGATCCTAAAAGAAGGTCAAATTGACAAAGAGGAGTTTGAGTCCATCGCTGGCACAATTGATGTTGCCAAGTCTTTCCTTTCAAGCAATATCTTTTCCATCCTGCCTGAGTCTGATTGCGTTACATTCAGTTCCAAGCCAGCTGAACATGTCGCGTGCCAGATGCTTTCTAGGTTTCCAGTACAGAAAACTGCAAAGTCCCACTGGTGGTGGTAGTACTCAGATCCCATGGACTGCCATCGCACTTCCCATACGCATTCTCCCTACTCTTGTATCATGCTCTTGTTTGTACAACTGGTTTACTGACCTTTCTCTTTCCTCATCTTTTTCTATCCATACGACTTCACAAATTCTATCTCACTTCATCGTGTAATTTAAAAATTTTTAAATTCCACAATAATAGCACAGCTGTTTTGGTGTGCTATTTCTTGCCTTGTATTTCAATCTGACGGCAGGTTTCATGCTTTGTTTTATTTGTCCAGGAACAGGAAACCTAAATATCAAATTCTAAATACCCCTGAGACCTGCTAGAGAACTCTAGCCTGACTAGAGACTCCTTGCTTCATCAATGATAATTTATTCTGCTGACCTAGATTTCATATTGAACAAGCTAATGTAGCAACCATTGTTCCCCCACAAATTATAATTTAGGGGATGTTTGGCTCGAGAAGTTGGTCAATTTAAAACGCGTTTTGCTAAACATGTTTTACAAAACGTGTTTGCCAAAGACAGTTTGCCAAACACCTCTAGGAATAGTATTTCCCAAAATGCATTTTGTATGATTAATATCAGATTTCCATGTAAATATATAGAATTTATAACTTGTAACCCTCTCTATTCTGTATATAATTAATCTATGTAATATTTTTATATCCACTACAAACTGTTTACAAAAAGTTCTCTCTGACTTTTTGAAAATACATATTATCTTCTCCTACTTTAGCAAATATCTCTCTTCAAGTATGGATGATAATATTATTATCACAGAGCTAGTAGAAACAATTTGAATTAGCACAATAGTGCTACAGACTATCTCTGTACTCACTATATTACAAGCTGAAATATTCAAACAGTAACCTCTGAAAACTCCTATACTAAAGCATACTACCTTAATGCTCACCAGTCAGAGCTATATGACTGAATTATATTTTAGATAATACGAGAGTAGATACCAATTAATGGGAATAATGAGTAATAATAATTTATAATCTAATATAATTAACATATTACCATAGATTAACCTATATTAATTTACCATTTCCAAAAATATACTTTACAAAACATGGTTTGCAAAATGTATTTTCAATTAACAGCGAGCCAAACACTACCATCAATTGAAAATGTGTGTTGAGCCCAAAACACGTTTTCAATTTACGAACTGCTCGAGCCAAACATCCCCTTAGTATACGTTTCATCCAAGCAAAATGGTAAATTTGGTTTTCATGCAGCATTCTTAATCATGATGGATGTTTCACATCCTCAATAATTCACCATTTCTTACATATTTTCCATCAGAGTTAATATGCAGCACTTGGGATTGCTTCTCCCATTATCATATGTCCCATATTATTAAAGTATGCCCTTGCCTGCTGCCCCCTCTCCACTCTTCTGTCCTACCTTGTCTCTTCACCACTATTACCGAAGACGGGGCCGAAGGTCCCGTCGAGGATATATTTACTTAGCAGTAAATCGGAAGAGCACGGTATGCCAATGAGCAAAAATCTTTTTTGTGTGTAAATAAGGTAGGGGAAGCGCGGACACTGGTGAATAGCGAGCTGGCTCCTCTGCGGGAGGCGGTATCGCTTTATATCACCGGGTGGTGTTTCGTCTACCTTGATGGAGACTCATCAGCGCGCCGAGAAAGGGAGGGGCACTCACCTTTCTTCCACGGTGGACAGTCTTTTGGTGGACCCCCAAGGGGTTCGCGCGAAACGTACAGTCCCATCCCAACACCCCGACCGAGCCGCAAGAGGGCTGTGGGGCGGCCGTCGCCCCCCTCGCACCTCAAGTGGATTTCGCACCAGGGGTCACCAATAGGAGTTCTTTTCCGCGGTCACCTCCGGGAGGCAATCCACCGTTAAGTTTACCCATAATTTTCGGGTGAAACCAGACTTGTTTGACATTTTCCCGATCTCGAAAAAATGTCTATGTGAGGGGAGTTTTTTCACCGCAAGCGAGGTCGCCGACGCATGATAGGTCTTATCGTGCGTTAGCTATTCGTGCGGGAGAAAACATCCTGCGGGCGAACGGGACTTCCGGAGATGCAAGGACAGTGAAAAGTTTTTCGCGTAACGCGAAAAACCATTCCACCTGTTTTCCCTAACAGTCAACTGCGATTTGAGCCGGAGCGACCGGCTCAAACTTGGAAATCTGTCCCGTGGCAAAAGTGCCAGGTGAGAGATCAAAAACATGATTCGTCTTTTTCGAGACGAGGACATGTTGGACGACAGGTGGTGACCTGTCGGTCACCATCCTTTGTCCGAGATGTTTTACCCCGTAAAACGCCAGGTAGCCCAAACCGCAATGAGGCGAACCTATCAATCGATCTGACCCGTAATTCCCCGTCAGCGCTCAACCCCTCACGGGATCATCAAGGGAGTTGGCCGTAGCACGCTTTTCCCTCTACTCCGATCGCTGAGGTATCATCGTGCCCAGAGTAATTACGAGCAACCGACCGACTGGTTCGGGTCAGGGTTAGTGCTAGTCGGTTAGGGTTAGGGGAGGGGTATGGGTATCACTCCGTGGCCCTCCCCTTAGGGTTAGGGTTAGGCACACTACGCTGAGCGTGACGTGCAGCTTCCGCGGGGCGGAAAGGAGGAAAGAGGAGTGATAAAGTTTTGTTGAAAACGAAAAAGTGGCATTAGGGTTAGGCACACTACGCTGAGCGTGACGTGCAAGTTCCGCGGGGCAGAAAGAAGGAAGAGAGGAAGATAAAGTTTTATTGAAAACGAAGAGGTGGCCGACGGTCGACAAAGTTCGTGAGAAGAGTCGAGCTATACCGTTTCGTTAACTTTCCAGAAAACTCATCAGGGCCGTGGGGAGGAGGGGGTAGATATAGATGTCCTCCCGGACATAGCGGAAATACTTAACCCCGCCGTTTTTCGGCGGAGTTTAAGTCCGAGGCCGAAGTGGTGGGCGGCGACGGTGTAGGATTGGGCGAGGAGGTCGTGGTGTGCCTCATATTACGTGCGTCGGCGACCTCGTATTCTAAGCGAGGTGTGTGTCGAGCGGTGAAATATCCCTGTCACGCCGGAACTCGGAAGGATGTCCAAAATAGGTAAACGAACGCAACCGAAGTTGGTTGTTTCCTAATTGGTCACTGCATGATGCATGCATCATGCATGCAGTGATTATTGCATGCATGATCCCGGGTGTGTTTCCGGATTCAGTAATCTAACACGAAGGAAGAAAACTTACCTAAATAGGAAATGTATTACGATTTCCTAATCAGGAAAGCGGACCGGACTTCCTATTATGGAAGTCACGTGTGCCAAGCCTTCTCAGCCTCAGTCCAAGCCACCGTCACGTGACGCCACATCACGTGCCCTACTAGCCACCGCCACAACGCCACAGTGCCACAGCCAAGCCACTCACGTGACCAGCCACAACGCCACAACGCCACAGCGCCACATACACCGCGCCACCAAAACCTGGTTAGGGGTTAGGGTTCGGGTTAGGGTTAGGCGAGGGTGCGGATTATCAGTCCATGGCCAAGCTCTTTTTTCCTTCGGTCCGCGAGGACTGAATAACTGAGAAGGTCCTTGGGGCGCTAGCGCCAAAGAACGGGAAGTCCGGTACGACTTTCATAGGATTCGTCTAATCCAGCGGCGTCACTAGTAGACGTGCCAAAGACACAAGCAGAGGCAAGTTCCACCTTACGGGTGCGTGGTTTAGTGCGGAGAAGTCCCCGGGATCGTTTCTCTTGTGGATAATCCAACATGAGCAATACGCGTGCCAGGGCTATAACTCTGCAAACTCGGCTGCCAACCTAATGGCCACCTCACGACTTATCCGGTGTTAGGCGGGAAAATCCCGGCATCAGACTCTTTAGTCTACCCGTTAGCTAACAATGTTCGTAAACATAAAGCGGAACGCAGTCGTTCCTGCTAACTTACCGGTCGGTTTAGCTGGATTTCAGGGGGCCTAGGCCCCCCTGTCCACACCTGTCTATCGTGGATATCCGTGTTACGGGACAGAGCACAACTTGACACCGGTTAGGTTCCTCAGTTCGTTGTGGGTTAGGGTTAGGGTTAGGCACACTACGCTGAGCGTGACGTGCAGCTTCCGCGGGGCGGAAAGGAGGAAAGAGGAGAGATAAAGTTTTGTTGAAAACGAGTTGGTGGCCGACGGTTTCGAAGTGCTTTGGTGCGTATCGAGTCCTACCGTTTCGTTAACTATCCAGAAAACTCATCAGGGCCGTGGGGAGGAGGGGGTAGATATAGATGTCCTCCCGGACATAGCGGAAATACTTGACCCCACCACTATCTTGGTGGGGGATAAGCTCGTTATCGCTAGGGTTAGGGTTAGGGTGCTCACTATGCTCAGCGTGGGCGTAGTGTTGAGCGTGAGATTATGTTAATCTCGGAAGAGGTGAAGGAGGAGGAGTCTTTTTGGTGAGAAGAAAGGGGCGCAGACCGTGAGTTTGTCGTAAAAACGGGTACTCGATAGCCGGTTTCGTCTCGTATGGTGAGACTCTTCAGTGCGCTCGGGGGGCGGGGGATATATACTAATTATCCCCGGAGATAAGAAACCCCCGAGCGACCGAAGAGTCGGCGATATCGGGGGGTTAGGGTTAGGAGTTAAGTAGATTGACATTAGAGACAGGAGAGTAGGCACAGCAAAACAGGTCTAATCTACACAGCC
Source organism: Tuber indicum (assembly GCA_006112555.1). Lineage (NCBI taxonomy): Eukaryota > Fungi > Ascomycota > Pezizomycetes > Pezizales > Tuberaceae > Tuber > Tuber indicum. Next base: position 5,240 of record VBSK01000079.1, on the reverse strand, counting down.
AGCGCGAAAGCACGAGTAGGCACAGCTATATCAACCACAGCAAAGAAGCAAGTAACAAGAGTACAAGCAAAATATAAGCCATAGAGAGATAAGAGATACGATACCAGAAGCGGTGCAGTAGTACCAAAGGGGTACTAACTGCAAGTGAGTAGCAATCCATATACTAGTACAAAAGTACTGGCAGTTAAGAGTTGAAAGAGGCGCTGAAGGAGTAATCTAAGATGTACTCCAGTCCATCTTTAAAAACTCAACCAGGATGCTTGAGATGTGGGATATAGGGCCTCACCACATGGCCAAGTCAAATAAGAACGAGAACTTTTAGAAGAAAATGTAGTATGATAAAGGAAATGCATATTGTGAGTGAAGTGGAAGAAAATGATAAGTGATGAAAGTGATAAAGAACTTGAAGAAGTATAAGGACTGAGTAGAGTTGTAAGGTAAGATCAGGAAGTAGAAAGCAATAGTAGAAAGTATGGAAGTAAGAGAAAATATAGGAAATAAAGTGAGGAAAAAAGAAAGAGACAGTATAAGAAAGAGAAATGTGAAGTACCAGGTAGGTTGAAGAGGAGGATTGTTGATGAAGGAAACAGTATAAGTAGAATCGTCGAAGATGTATAGAATGAATCAATAACGGGTAGTAATCTCAGGTTATGGGAGGAGGTTCCGGATTAGGTCTCAGTATATTGGCCATCGACGATAGCCAGAAATCGAGAAGGATGCGTGCACGGTCCCATATTCCTTGGTTGAGTAAAAAGTCCATGATGGTGTACTTGATATCGTCACCCAAGATCTGTTGATCTAGAGTATAGAGTACTTGCTCCTGTACAGTCAAGAGATTTCCTGTGAATGGCATGCATTTGGCATGACCTCGGGTAAACAGTTCACCGCAGGGACACTTACGGCCCCAACCAAATACACCACGTCGCCAGGCAAAGAATCGTTGTTGATCGGTAGCAGGTGCATTAAGTACTCTGTCGCAATCTAGATCTGGAATCCGCTTGCTTAGGGAGGTGATTGTGAGTAACTTGGGTGGATTTGGTCCGATTTCAAGAATTTGTTGATGCTTTTCAGCACGGAGCTTCTTGTCTAACTCTCCTCGAATACCCGGTGGTAGAGGAATCAAATTTGGAATTGGTGAGAGTAATGGTACGAAGCAGGAAGGTGGATTGAGAAAGTGGTAGATAAGGTAAGACTGTCGAGGAATTTTCTGGATTCTTGATGATTTTGGATACCACTGATAGTGTTGGAGAATAGCTGAGAGTGGATTTTGTTGATTCATGGAAAGGAGGTGTAGATAGAAGCGACCAAGGAGGTATTGAGCACGTTGTTGGCAAGGGAGAAGGCCTAGGAGGTTGCAGGTAACATGAGGTCTGTTGGCACGACCGCCAGCAATCCAGGTAATACATTTCGAATATGTATTCTCAATTTCCTTCCAACTTTGAGACTGTCGGTCACGCAGGAAAGCAACGTAGAGGAGTGGTAAGGAATATTCCATGGTGGGTGACACAATGGACTTAAAGATGTTGTATCGAATTCGGGGAGTCCATGTATCTGAATACCAGGTAAGAGCACCAATATGCTTCAATACCTTTGTTGATAACATCTGTGCCTGAGCCGTAAAGTCAATTCCAGTCTCATTGAATAAAACACCGAGATACTTGTAGGATGTGACTCGCGGAATAGGTAGGTTGTCAAGATAGAGGTCATCCAAGATCCAAGTCTCCCTTCCTTTGCCAGTAAAGAGGTAGCCACATTTGGCGATGTTAAATGACATGCCATGATTATTAGCCCACTTGTCACAGGTGTTAAGATGACTTTGTACACCACGAGCTGTTGGTGACATTACCACTCCATCGTCGGCAAAGAACAGAGCACTGGGTAGCCTCGCTAGACTGGAGTAGTTGAGAGATACGAGAAGGCTGTTGACAAATCTATTGAAAAGAATAGGGGATAGAGGTGATCCTTGCAGGAGGCCAATAGTCCTAGGTTGATGTTGGGATAGGCAACCATTAACAACAATAGAGAAGGACATATCGTGATACATCAGTTGATATATCAGTTGTAATATCAAGGGATTTATTCCTTGTTTGCGTAATTCAACTTCCAAAAAGGTCCAGCTAACCTTGTCGTATGCGGAGGCAAAGTCGAGGAAGACTACATGGGGTACCATTCGTTCCTCAATCAGGTGATGCAGGGTAAGCGCATTGGTTAACGTTGAGTATCCAGATCGAAAGCCTGCTTGAACTGGTGCATAGGTCATATCACCAGACGCACGTACAGAAGAAAGAAGGATTGATTCGAATATCTTGCGGAAGATACAGATCAGACTAATTGGTCGTGAATTGCTAGTGGTATATGGTTTGGCCGGATCTTTGCAAAGTGGATAGATGACACTGTGGTTCCAACGAGTAGGAGTTGTTCCTGACCTTATACAGGCTAGGTAGAGGGTACTGAGTACCTGGGGAAATGTGGTATCCAGTAGATGCCGTAGCATTGTAATTGTTATACCATCCATGCCACCTGAAGTGCTGGTTGACATTTGTTGGATTCGGACTTGGATTGCATCTGGAGCAAGTTTAGCAACCAGACCAGATGCTAGAACAGTATCATCGTCTGGAACAATAGAGTATAGTTGAGTGTGATCAACATGCTGATGAATGGAAGGGTCGGATGTGGAAGATGGACTGCTTGCCATGAAGTCAATATTCTGGAGGGAAGATGGTGTAACTTGAGAAGGTGAGTTTGGTGATCGATTGAAGATAGTTCGATAGTGATTAGTACATTCTTCAATAGGAGTACTAGTTGTAGTAGAGCTAATTATAGGTGTTGTAGCAGCAGAGGCACGTTGGGCACGATGGAGTAGTTGAATACTGGACTGCATATCATGGTTACAAACAAGTTTCTTGCTAACCAGATCTGGCCGTTTGCGTGACTCATTTGGTTGGTAGGTTCCAAGTACGACTTCCGCAATTGCGTGCAATGAAGAGCACAGGAGGTGGTCAAGCATATCAACATCAAAGTTCTCAGAACCTTTGTAGGATAAAGATAGAGAATCCATAAGACACCAAGCTTTCCTATATTTAGCTGCAATCTTAGAGTTTCGAAGACGTTGTATATGAAATCGTGTTGGAGTTTCAGGTAATGGGAAAGTTGGTGGACCGGACGGCTGGTCGGAATCAACATCAATCGAGTTGGTATTTTTGTGTACCTGAAGATGCAGTAGGTATTGGTGATCAGTTCGAAAGCCAATAGAATTTGTAGCTATCAGGTTGAGCTGAATGAGATTGCGGATTTCCTCTTTTGCAAAAGTATGATCAGGAATTCTATCGACAGTATTATGATTTGCCGTATCAGAGAGATGAAACATGTGCTGATCGATAGACCAGGTCTGAAAGAGTATAGATCGAGGTTGTAATGCAGGAGCAGTACTCTGGAAGAGAGGTGAATCACAGTGGAATCTGGTATTTATATCACCGACAAGGAAGTCAACGGACCCAATCGTATCCAGATCACACTGAATATCGGCTAGTTGAAGGGAATATGGTGGGTAGTAGACTCCAGCAAATCGGAGGCCTGGTAGAGCAACGGTTATCGAGTCATGTGTGCAGATCGTTTGCTGTATAACGGAGTGGAGATAAGGTTTAACAAGAAGGTAAATACCGCCGTGATGGCGGCCCTGAGGTCGTGTGTTGATCTTTGAGTTACGGCAAACAGTAGAGCTGTGGACAAGGGGATGAGCGAGACGTGTCGCGTGATGCTGATACCAATGCTCAGCAATAAAGAGAAAGTCGAAGGATGTTTCGAGAAGGCTGATTGCCTGTTCAAACTTCCTGTTATCCAGGGAGTTTGTATTGACGTATCCAATGTGATACATTAATCAGAATCGATTAGGACGGGACTTGGCTTTAATACCAATTGTTTTTTGGACTTTCGAGAGGATGAATTCAACCTATAATATCTTAATTAGATCAGAGAATTTTAATACATGATAGAGGTGAGGAGAATTACGGTGTAAAATCAGCTGTTAATGAGAGCCGCCTCTTGCGTGATGACGTTGTCTGATATGCAATAGTATCTGGGGAGGTAAAGGATGAATTTTGAGACGCTTTATGACAGGTAGTATTGACTGCAGGCGTTACAGCAATATTGTTGATAGGAGGCTGAGAAATCTGAATACCACGCTTATTCAATTGATCCTTCAACTGAGTTCCGAGACCGCGATTTTGTGACCAACTCATTACATGCTGATGGGTTGCATGATTTGTGCTTGAAGCAATTGAAGCTGCAAGTCTTTCCACAAAGTTCCTCTTTAGGACTGCCTCCTGGGATTCTGGTAATGGGTTACCTTCCCAGTTAAAAGAACTAGGCTTAAGAGGATCAAATGATCTGTTAACCTTATACTTGGAATGATTCTCTAAGCGGTTCCTTATATGAAGTAAGTGGTTGGTATCTATCAGTAATTCAACAATACGACGATCGATCCAGGAAATGTTTCGTATATGGCGTAGCTGAATTCGAATTGGTGCTGCTTTGAGCAGTTCCTTGACCTCAACTATTGGTATGTGTGGAATACCTTCAAGATACAGGGGTGTTGAAGTAGTGACCCGTTTTCTCTGAGAAGCTTTCTTCCTAAGCTGGCCTTCTTCCTTAGTGATGTTTAAATCTCGTTTATCTGGAACAGTTATTAGATTAACTTGTTTGTAATGTGCAGATAAGGAACATATACCTTGTCTTAAGACAGAACTATAGGTTAATTTAGCATTAGGCCTGACTGGGAACGGAGAAGGGCCCGGGTTGACAGCAGTGGTGTCCACGTTCAAGAGTTGTAAGGTGGGCGAAGAAGCGTCCAGACTCCTACTACAATTTGTATTGGTATTCGGTTCGTTTAATATTGGTTGCGTAGTTGCCGAAGAGTTGGTATCATGGTTGGATGTAGGATGAATATCAGATAACTGGCATTTCAAGTCCAGAATGTCCTGCCGAGCCTGGTGAAGCTCATTGCAAAGAATCAATATCTCATCCCACAACTCCTTTCTTGCCTTTTCTTCAGTCTTTTTATCTATATCAAATTGTACACATTAGTCTTAGGGTTAGTCTTAGGGTTAGGGTTAGGGTTAGGGTTAGGGTTAGGGTTAGGGTTAGGGTTAGGGTTAGGGTTAGGGTTAGGGTTAGGGTTAGGGTTAGGGTTAGGGTTAGGGTTAGGGTTAGGGTTAGGGTTAGGGTTAGGGTAGGGTTAGGGT